>CAUZXS010002703.1:37500-55000 GCA_963585895.1 Sepioteuthis lessoniana
GTTTCCTGTTTTGCTCAAAATAAAACAAACAGAAAAAATATAAAGAAAAAAAAAAGAGTTCGGCAATTGTTACCATCATCTTTGCGCACGCGCAAAAGATACCGTCTGACAGTGACTTGGTATTTTGAACGCAAGTGTTTTATTACTGTTTGTTTATTGACAGTCACAAGCAGACAATTAGTCAACAAGTTTTCGTCATCTTCTTCTCCAAATCGACCCGGCCACAAATTTTCTCACCACACTCACCTCTTGCCCACCCACTTTCTTACAACAATTTCTGTCACCAAAAACGTCCCCCGTTGCTTGAGGTTAGTTGTCCCCACTCTTCTTTTTAAATATCATCCCAGTGCTTCTTCAAAAACATTCTTCAGTTAAGGAGCCCCCACCAGGTCGTTACTTCTTAGTATTAAAAAAAAGGAGGAATATAAAAACAAAAACAAAAAAACCTAAACGCCAGCGTTGACAAACAAACAAGCATATGTAACAGACAGACAGACAGACAGACAAGAAAATGGTGAGGGCAAAAAAAAAACCCCACAAAAAAACACTCAGGAGAATTTTGTTTAAAGGTTGAAGAGTGGATATTGGAAAAAGTTTATAAAAAAGATGAAAAACACCGAAAATTACACATAGTTAACAAGTTCCTTAAATAGGCTGATATATATGTGTGTGGGGGGGGGCAGTGAATAAAGGTTTGTGCGAAAATATGTGTGTGCATATATATGTTTGTGTATAGGAATAATATATATGTGTGTGTGTATGTGTGTGGGTTTTGTGTAGTATGTGTACATATGAATACATATGTGTGTGTGCGTGCCTATATATATATATATATTATGTGTGTGTGTGTGTGTGTGTGTGTGTGTGTGTGCGTGTGTGTGTGTGTGTGTTTTGTTGGGCAGCATTTCTTCATTGAGACATATTTGGTTAGATAGTATGAACGTCTTTTGTCTACGTATTTCATTTTGATCCGCTCAAGTCGTCGTTTTGATATTATAATATTCGGCCGGAATTGGCTAAAAAATTTTCCATAGTTAATTTGTCCCCAAGTACTATAAGACACGTCATAGGCCATCATCAAGGGGTGAGTATATTGCAAAAGCATTATAATCGCCTGCATTATATATATAGTCAATTAAACATGCGAATCGTTAAACTACCCTCATAGTTGATTTGTTTATAGTGGTGAAGATCTGTGTAGACTCAGTCACATTTTGGCCCAGTCAGCAGGGACTGCAGAATACATCGACTGCACCTCTACAGAGGCCAAGACTCCTACAAGGAGTGTCCTGATATGACACTAAACAATCTGATGGCGAGGCTCCTGTAATGCTGGACCTTTGGAAATGTGGAGTACCCTTTTATTGTCGTCGGTCCCAGATCCAGTTTGGCCTGGAGTGGTAGCACCTGATAGTGTCTTATCTATGGATCAAATAGAACTGTTTGACATTTAAACTGTGTACTTATGCGTAACTCAAATAGAAATGTTTGATTATTTATCTGTCTGTAATCAAATGAGTGATGTTTAATTGAATTGTTAGTGATACATAGCACTACTTGGAAAACTTTAAACTGTGTATAAAGTATATGTATAAAGAGGATTTGGCATTAAATAACCAACAATAGTTGATATGCCATAGAACCCAACCAAACCAAATAAATCACACACATTTTTACTCAGCTGATAGCAGAAGAATGGTACAGCAATGAGCCAAAGGTTTTCTCGAACAGCACTCCTCAGGTTTACATTCGTGAATCTTTCCTTCTCCAAGAACAGTTGCCCTAGGGCACCTCTGGTGGTGTAACGGTTAGCAAGCTTGACTAGCAAACCTACACGAGTGAGTTCGATTCTCATTGGGTGCCCAATTCATTCGGCCTTGTGCCACATCGAAGCAAAGAGCTTTGTAAATAGGTGCCTCTGGTGGTGTAATGGTTAGCAAGCTCGACTAGCAAACCTACACGAGTGAGTTCGAGTCTCATTGGGTGCCCCTTTTATATGGCCTTGTGCCACATCTAAGCAAAAAGCTTAGTAAATTTCCAAGACCGATTGCCCTATAAAAGCTGAAGAATACAGTCTGACCTGCTGTTTACCCACAGCAAGTGGGAAAGAATAGATCATACTTATCCCAATTGCATGAGCGCGAATTGAATCACAAATTGCCAACACACAGACACACGCACACACACACACACACACACACACATATATATATATATATATATATATATATATATATATAGTGCAATCAAATGGAGACTCAAACTCGGTTAAGCCGTCATAATAAATTTATTTCGGCGGAGAATATTGTTGGTATATTCTCCGTCTCGTCGGATGACTCTTTACATGCTCTGTATTGTCCCAGAGATATGATGCGAATGAGGAGTTACAGTTCGTATTCAGAAGATAAATAGGAAAATTAAAGAAATTAAAAAATAAATTAAAAATCAGAAAACAAGGATAGAGATAAGAATAAAACAAAAATAAAAAAACATAAAAATAAAAAAACATAAAAATAAAAAACAAAGTGGAACTCATTCGTTCCTAGGCGTGAGCAGAGGGTGTGAACATATTATATGTTAGAACGCTTAAGAAACAGGAGTGGAATTAATCTACTGGTCAGTCCCTTTTGATTTTATGCTCTGTTTGTGTGTTCTACTACTTGGCAGGTGTGCTATTCTAAACAGGCTCAGATCGTTTAACTAATGGCTATCTCATATATGATATATATTTTTATTTCTGATATGTCTGTTAATTAACCCAGCTGTTGTCATCTTAGGTGTTTCTCTAATTTCAATTAGGATCGAGATACATGAACCAGATAAGGTGGGGACATTCATTATAGTCGTCAAGTGTATTTTTTTTTAAAATTACCCTAAAAATGGTCAAGGGGAATTATATATATATATATTCAACTTGGCCGCGCAGGTTGGACGTGACCTAAGAACAATTTTCAAACGGAGTTTAACAGGTTTGAATTCTGAGTTTTCCTTCTCCTAGACCGGTTGCTATACCAGGAGGAAGAATAATTGCATTTCTACCTTACCCTAGAGCTATAGTACTATGTGAAATGCATACAGCGTCGTCCAAGAGTTGAACTCAGGTTACCGTATTCACTTTCTATGATGACAACTATTATACCACGAGTGCACATACACACACAAACAAACATATATATATATATATATATATATATATATATATATATATATTGTTGTCCCCAGACAGACTATCGTCATTCTCAACGTAAGAGAAGGAATTTTTCAGGCATATATTTTTTACATATACGCTACCAGAGCGCTCAATTCATGTGAAGAGCTTTGCACTTACGCATATGTAACCATATTTACCAACCCTTCCGCTCGGGCAGGATATGACAAAAGGTCAATTTTTAAGCGGAGTTTAACAGGTTTCAATTCAGAGTTTTCCTTCTCCTAGACTAGTTGCCTCGCCAAGGCTGAAGAACCTAGTCTGCCCTACTATTTACCCATAGCTGGAGGGAGAATATTTGGATTCATACCTTTCCCAAGGGTATTAGTGCTATGTGAAAATGCAATCAGTCTCGTCCAGGATTTGAACTCGTGTCGCTGTGTCCATTTCATACGACGATAACCATTACACCACGGGCACCTCCATTACACCACGGGCACCTCCTTACGCTTATGTGACAAGCGGCAATTCTCCATTCGTGTACTCAATCCACTGGGGTACCAAATATTATCATTCACAGAAAGACTGTTTCGTTGCATCACCATCTCTGTGTGTGTGTGTGTGTGTATAAATACACACACACACACACACATATATATGTATGGATTTTGATATGTTGGGAAGTTACGACATCGTATTTTTTAAATTTTCCCCACCTCCTCAATTATGTAGTTCAAGAAAAGATAGAATATCTAACGGAGTGTATCTGGTGTGTATAGAAGAAGTCATATTTACATAATCCTGTGTTTGGTTAAAAATTGTGGTTAAAAATATCGTAACAGGCTTCACAATCAATCATTTATTTTGAAACTGTCATTGACTCGTCCATAAATTATCACGTTGCTCCAATTTGCTCTTTTCTTCATTTTGAAACTAGTAAAAAAGTAAGTATAGTTGTCTCCCTTAATCGAGAGGGACTAGAGGGCTCCCTTTTCAACAGCTACTACACCGAGGTGTAGGAAAGGGCGCAACTCCTTTCCCTGGATTGCTCCACTTTACCCTCGATACGTACCTTATATTGCTGAGTGTGAAGCAAGGAGGTATCAAGTACCATTTTTAAAGTCTTTGGTATGACACGACCTGAGATTGAACTCAGGTCTCCCGGACCATTGGCGAACACTCTACCCACTAAATTTCAATATTTAAGGCATTTAATACCTCGGTGTTCATATTTTTTTTTATCATACCATGTATCTTGCAGTAAAAAAAAAAACAACAACAACAACAACAAAAAATAACGCAAACTGGTATGATTTCGGAACCGAAGCAATATTATGACTAATAAAAAGCGCCCCAACAATACCTCACAATACTACCAGGTTTTATTATTTTTCAGTCACAATGTGGGGAGTGTTTAATGAAAATACAATTTCATCCTGTAGTTCTTTTCGTTTTTTTTTGTTTTTTGTTTTTTTTTGTTTTTTTTTTATTCACTACTCTCCAGTCTGTTTTCATGAGTTCAGTAGTGAAACGTCAACTCAATGACCTGAGATTTGACCAGGACGGAGTGAATGTTAGAGATAAAGGGAGATAAAAAAAAAAGAGAGAGAGAGAGAGAGAGAGAGAGCAGTAGGAAGAGAGAATAGTATTAGGTGTGTACAAATTTTAAAATTTTCCACGATGTATTAAGTTTACTTTTTTATAAATGGCGTAATAAACTTTCGCAAACATCTAATATATAGATTGTTACTTTAGATTAAAGACCTCTTTATTATTTAATAACTTCAACTAACTTCTTTTATTCAGCGTTTGACTATTTTATGAATTTGTTAAGCTTAACACCGTATGACAATAGGCCGCCTTCTTTCATTTACCTTTCGGCTACCATTATTCGTCCACTGGTCGCTTTCAAACCTTAAGCCATTTTTCTTCGTCCACCCGTAACTTACAAAACCGTCTGTTGCCTTTATTCATCTAATTGTTGCCTACAAAAACTTGGCTGTATTTCTTTGTCCACCCGTAACTTATAAACCCCTCAGCCGCCTTTTTTGCCCACACGTCGTTTACAAACCCTCGACAACTTTCCTTCGTCCACCCGTAACTTGCAAACTTTCACCCACATTTCTTCGCCCACCCGGAACTAACAAACCCTCAGCCACCATTCTTCGTCCACCCCTCACTAACAAACCCTCAATCACATTTCTTCGTCCACCCTTAACTAATAAACCCTCGGTCGCTATTCTTCGTCCACCCCTAACTAACAAACCCTCGGTCGCTGTTCTTCGTCCACCCCTAACTAACAAACCTTCGGTCGCTATTCTTCGTCCATCCGTAACTAACAAACCCTCGGTCGCTATTCTTCGTCCACCCCTAACTAACAAACCCTCGGTCGCTATTCTTCGTCCACCCCTAACTAACAAACCCTCGGTCGCTATTCTTCGTCCACCCCTAACTAACAAACCCTCGATCGCTATTCTTCATCCATCCGTTGCCTATAAACCTTCGGTTGCTTACAGCACCCTTCCCCAACAAACTTTCTTACACATCTCTTTATCTGCCCTTCACTGACAACCCTAAACAATTTCTATTCACCATGCAGACCGCAACATTGTTTTCCTTTTCAAATATTTCCATTGCGATTCTGCGTCCCCTGTACTGCTCGTCAACCCAAGCCTTAAATTTGACATTTTCAGAGGATGACTTCTAATCTTGACTCAGCTCAGAAACAACCCCCTCCTCAAATTCTAAAATGAAATACCACTTTTGTCACCATCATTTCTCTAATAACAACAAAACAACAACGAAGAGACATGTAAAGAAAAATAAGAAATTATACATTAGGTTGAAGGGCAAAATACTTGGATGGCACTGGCTTGTTGATATCAACAGCTTATTTCGGGTACGTGCCGTCATGGGTCCGTGGTTAGAATATGAGGTTGATCTAAAAGTTAATCATCAAAGCACACGCTTCCTAACTTAATTCGGAGGAGTCCCGTATCGTAGTAAGTAACGTGTTGAACTATAACATCACAAAGCAAATTCAAACTGTAGTCGTTTATTTTCGGATAAATATCCTTGGGGAAAAAATATATTAAAATAATTTGGAATGAATTTCTATTGTAAAATAATTTTCAAAATATTGAAATAGGTTTAATTTGGTTTCTTTGGTTAATGCCATATCAGCCTTCGTGGGTTATTTAATGCCAAAGCCAAACTTGTAAAAGAACAACAGAGATTTTATTTGAACCATAGCTGGAGGGATAAGAAGGTTCAAACCTTTTCTAAGCGTATCAGTCAAAAAAATGAACACAACCGCACGACTGAAGTTCGAACTCACTTACGACGAGTTCACAGTCCAGCACATTAGCCATTACGCTCTATGGACTCCTCGAGAACGTTGAAATAGAACAGTTGAGTTCTTCTTCATTTGTCAATTAGTATATATATATATATATATAGTATCGATGATCACTTGTGAGTCAGGAATTAACCTACTATAGTTTTGCCTGAGCAGTTCATCAGGGTACCAAATCCCGACGGATTAGATACTCTGATGAGCCGCTTAGGTGAAACTATAGTTGGTTAGTTCCTGACTCACTAAGTAATTATCGATACTATTTTGCTCTACTCAGTATTGAGCACTTTTTGCATTGCAGCTTAGCAGCCCTAACGGTGGTTTTTTTCTTTTGACCTAACAATTGCATGTCTTTTGATTTTTTTTCAATTGGTATGACAAGGTTGGCCTTTTCTTTTTTTTCCAATATATATATTTTTCCCCTTGACAGTGATTTGTTGTATATTTTCATCTTCAAATCATTTGCCGGTTTGTTTTTTAACGTAAGGGATATTATTTAATATATATATATATATATATATATCCGGGACGACACTGTTTGTATTTCACAAAGGGTTGATAAACTTAGGAAAGTTATACATCTAACTATTCTCTCTTTAGATGTGGACAAATAGTAGGGCAGCCTGAGCTTTTTAACATTGGTACGGTAACTAGCTTAGTAGAAGGTAAATTCTGAATTTAAAGCTGTTAAACTCAGTTTTAAAAATTGACTGTGTCACATCCTGCTTGTGCAGAGGGGTTAGTATATATATATATATATATACATATATATGGGATTTGGTGGGTTAGTACGTTGGTTTATATATGTATCTATGAGTGTGCAGTGTGTACAAGATAGATAGATTGATAGATAGATAGTACTAACTGACCGGTCGACATTGTAAAAGAATCATCATCACTAACCTATTCCTCAACCCACAGCCAAAGTTGTTTATTTCTCGTGACAGGCCCAAAACCTTCACTCAGCCCTTCCCCCTACATTTATTCCATCTATTTCGACTTATTATCATCACGTCTCTTCTTCCTTTTCACCGTCACCCACCAAAGGGTTTCTCGATCTGATTACCCCGTCTTCAATTGCCTAAAAGTCATTGGCACTCAACGAAAATCAAAACAAATGCCATCGTTATCAAACTGTCTTCAGTCGCATCGCTAACAACACTATTGTCTCCATTTACCTAATTTTACTCTCCCTCAGCCCTGACGCATTTGGTGTAACAGTTATCGTCTTAGAAAGTGGGCCTGACGAATCAAGTTCAAATCTGGATCGAGCTGCTTTTGTTTCATCTTCGCACTAATTCCCATGACAAAGGCATGAATCCAGCCGAATCGGATAGGGTTGTAGAATACACCGTCTGCATCTCTGCAGAGAGGTAAGACCTTACCAACGAAGTGTCCTGGATATGATATTAAACTATCTGGTGGTGACACTACAGCCTTGGAGCTTTGGGGAATGTGGGGTACTCCTTTCACTGCCATTGCACCCGGGTCGACACAGACCCAAAGTGGTAGGGTCATATCTACAAGTCAAATAGAACAAATTGTTTGTAAAGAAATGACTTATGCTAAATTATGACTGTAATATATCAACACCATAAACCATTTAACTGTGTGTAAAAAAGAGCTTAGACTTAGAATGGTATCCACAAAATGTGTTAACAAATATATATATATTCTTTAAGAAAAAAACAACGAAACCAATCACAAAGGATTAGAAATTTATTTCCATCCTGTTACGCATTTTTGAAATTTCCAAAAGCACGAAAAAAATAAACAGGACTTCTTCAGATCTTTTTGATAAAAAAACTAGAATAGACACATAAGAGTGGGAGGGGATAGAAGAGGGGTGAATAGTTACCTCTTCATTAAGCCCACTTCCGTTTTAAATTTAAATTTCGGTTAGCAATGTAGTAAATTTATTTTTAAAAAAATTTCTTTAATTAATAATTTTTTAATTACCTGGACCAAGAATACAATATATATATATATATATATATATATATATATATATATATATATATATATGAAGATTTGGCATTAAATAACCTACAATGGTTGATATGCCATAAAACTCAACCAAAGGCATGAATCCCTCTCTTCTGCCCCTTTACAGGTACAAGTAATTGGGAAGACTGTGCTCTTTGGCCTAGGTAAGACAAGTAGAGGGGGGGAATCTGACTGAATTCAAAACTAGGGGACGAGGCTAGCAAGACCTCCCCGTAAAACATACTAGCTACGAAAATACAGCACTATCTCAGGTATGACATGGGTGCCACCCAATGCACACACACACACACATATATATATATATATATATATATATATATATATATATATACATGATGACAAGTGCTGATTCTCGTCTGATGACGGCTATATCTCCTTTTCAAATTTCTATATTGCATAGCCATGAGAAGACACGTGACTCAACAAGTCACATTCTCTGCCGTGGATTCGTCAAAATTTCTGACATTTTGATTGTGTTTGGTTTGGTTTCTTTGTTTAATGGTATATCAACCTTTGTAGGCTATTTAATTCCAAAGCCATTCTCCTAGAAGAACAGTAGTGGTACTATTTAACCCATAGCAGGGAGGATAAGGGGGTTCATACCTTTCCCAAGGGTATTTGGCCGAAAGTGAACGTAATGGCGCGACTGGAGTACGAACTCGCTTACTACGATTCCGCAGTCCATCGCTTTAACCATTACACCACGAGGACACCCCAGTTTTGTTTGGTTTAATGGCACATCCATCATAGTAGTTTATCAATGCCAAATCCATTTTACACACATAAGCAGTTCATTGAAAACAATTTAGTTTATAAGAATATTTTTTGTTTACATACAGATAAATGTCAAAAACAATTATATTTCTAACAATTCAGTTTAGCATAAGTACGCAGTTTAGTTCTATTTGACCCATAGATAGGACCCTATCAGATGCTACCACTCGAGGCACTGTGGAGCTGGGAGCGATGACGATAAGGGAGTACTCCGTATTCCCCATAACCCCAGCATTACTGGAACCTCACGATCAAACTGTTTAGTGTTAAATCCAGGATACTCATTCAGGGGGAGTTACCCCTCTGCAGAGAAGCAGTCGGTGTATTTTACAGCCCCGCAGTCGACTATGCAACTGACTTTTTAAGCAGTCCGTAGTAAAGTTTGTTTAGGTTATTTGGTTTTCTCGCGTATCAATTCTAAATGGTTATTTAATGCCAAATCCTGTTTTTATGTGGTTTTCAATTGTATGATTTTTGGTAACTTTTAAAAACAGTCTATTGTATGTTGCAGTATGCAGCACAGGTAGATGCAATTTCAATGTGCCTGGTTAAACTACTCGATAACAGGCACACCTTGCTACATTTTGAGCAGACTTACTTTTTAGGTCACACACACACACACACACACACACATACACACACACTCATATATATAATATATATATATATATATATATATATATATATATATATATATATATATATATATATATATATATATATATCCGTGTTATAAAGTTATCGTTGAAAATGGATACGGTGACCCGAGTTCACATTCTGGACGAGGCTTTTTAACATTTCACATAGCGCTAATACTATTGTGAAAGGTATGAATCCAACTATTCTCCTTCCATCTATGGATAAATAGTTAGGCAGACTGAGCTCTTTAACCTTGGTATGGCAACTGGTCAAGGAGAAGGAAACCTCTGAATTCAAACCTGTAAATTTTCCTTAAAAATGACCTCGTGCGAAGACGTTGTGATAGATAGATAGATAGATAGATAGATAAATAGAAAAGTTACTCTCTGTTTAAAAATTCTTATAATCTATTTTTGGCCCAGTCAGCTGGGGCTGAAGAATACACTGACTGCATCTCAGTAGAGGGGTAAAACTCCCCTAACGAATGTCCTAGTTTTAGCACTAAGCAATCTGGTGATGAGGCTTCAGAAATGCTGGAGCTTCATTGCCATTGTTCTCAGGTCCCGTCTGGCCTGGAGTGGTAGCACTTGATAGGGTCCTATCTATGGGTCAAATAGAACTAAACTGTGTATTTACGCTGCATAGATATGCTAAACTGAATTGTTTGAAATGGAACTGTTTTGACATGTAACTGTATGTAAACAAAAAACTGCACTTTTACTAAACTGAATTGTTTTCAACTTTTATCAAAATGACTTAATTCGGCATTAAATGACCCGAAAAGGGTTGATATGCCGTAAAACCAACTAACCAACAAATCAACCATGATTTATTTCATGATGATAATTTTTATAAGAAATGGATATAAGAAGAAAATGTATCGCAAGGAGTTTTATTTAGAATTCAATATGAGCAGCAGCATTGGCCACCAGCTCCTCAAGCCGCCCGGGAACTGCATCAACCGATTTCACCAGGAACTTTGGCAGGAGAGAAGACATAACGTTTTGTATTCGCTCTTAAAGTTCTTCCAAAGTCGTTGGTTTGGCAGAGTAGACTTGTTTCTTTAACCACCCCTCTCACCTAAAAGAAAAGGTCTCACGGTGTAAAGTCAGGGATTCTGGCTGGACATTCATACGGACCAAGACGACCCATCTACCTCCTAGGAAAGTAGGCATTCAAGAAAAACAATAGCAAAAGGTAAAGGATCCCCATTTTGGATGAAAATTAGATATTCGATATTCTCCCAACTACTGGTAACTGCCCAAATTTTCAATCACACACACACACACACACACACACACACACACACACACACACACACATATATATATATATATATATATTAGAGTTGGTAGATGAATTTACCGAAATTTTCCCGAGCACTTTCGGACCGTTCATAGGCCATCATAAAAGAAGTAATTTCAAAATATTGTCCTTATTTTCAAAATCAATTCTGTAACAAGTGTTTTTATTTTAGGTTGGAGTTAGAAGATGAATTTACCGAAAGAACACTATTTTGAAATGCCTTTAGCTTTTTTTTATGATGGCCAATGAAGGGTTTGAAAGCGCTCGGGAAAATTTCGGTAAATTCAACCTAAAATTAAAACACATGTAACAGACTTAATTTTGAATATATATATATATGTATATATATAGAGAGAGAGATAGCGAGAGAGAGAGAGAGAGAGAGAGAGAGAGAGAGAGAGTAAAAGGAATAAATATTTCACCTTCTAATTATTGTTTCAAAACAAACAAGTTTTATATGTCTACAACAAAAGAGAGGGCACAATCATTTGAATAAACTATTTGAATAAATTATAATCTGATGATTATATCTTCTTTTCTGAAACTATAAATCATAAAACAATAGTGAGAAGATGAAATTTTAACCCACTTTAGTTATTATCGTGCACTGCTCACCAGCATTTGAGTACTTCTTCATTTACCAAAAGCATTTTAGATGATTGTTTATTGTCATCTATTTATTATATCTAACAATATGTATACCCGGTAGTTGGCATAATGGTTAGAGTGTTCACTGATGCCCCGGGAGACCGGGGTCGAGTCATACTAAAAATGGTACTTGAACCTCTTTGCTTAATACTCAGCATTATAAGGTACGGATTAAGGGTAAAGTGAAGTAATCCAGGGAAAGGAGTTGCGCCCTACTATACACCTTGGTGTAGTAGCTATCGAAAAGGGAGCCTTCGGGTCACTCTCAACTACAGTCACCAACTTTACTTACATTTACTTTATATATATATAAACATACTTCACCCCACCCATATATATATATATATATAAAGTCTCTGTACTGTCTGACTAATATATAAATGAAATACGAATAACTTTGGCCAGAATTTTTAAATGTGACAATATTTTCAAATTTTTTTATTGAATAAAGGAAGTATAAGAGCTCTCCATAGCTTAGTACAGGGTGTCTCAAAATAGATGCAACCCAATAATATGATAATGATTTATTACTGAAACAAGTGCAATGAGGTCATTTGGGACCCGTCCTATAAAAACTGCATCATTTTAGGTAGAGACATCAAATCAACGTTTTTTTAATTGTTATTATATCAGCTTGCTAGACATGCAATCTTTTTTGAGTTCCTTGTCTCAGTAATAAATCATTATAATATTAATGGGTTGTATCTCTTTTGAGATAGTTTTGAATGATTTCATCTTCCAATAAGTAGTGACGCAAAATATTTTTCTTCTCATATCCAAGGCATTGTGATCGAGGATTAATTGTTGATACAGTATACAATTTTCACATATGAAACAAAAAAGAACACAACATTATTATTAGTAGTAGAGCTATTAGCAGTTACTTGGGTCCCATGTATATTCAGATACTCTATAAATAGTACCCCTACTGTTATTCTTTAAGGGTGACTTTGGCATTAAATGACCCTGGAATTTTGATATGCCATTAAGCAAAGAAACTAATCCAAACCGTAGATAAATTTATTTTTTGGATGCCTAGCTCGACTCGTAAATCATTACTACTGTGTTCGATTCTCACTGTATTCTCGGAAAGTTCCCGTAGCGTAGTGGTTAACGTGATAGACTGTGACATCGTCGTAAGCGAGTTCGAACTCCAAAGACATTATTATATTCACTTTCAGACTAATACCTTTTGGAAAGTAATAAACTCCCTTTTAGGGATTGAATACTACTACTACTGTACTCCTAGCAAGAATGGTAAGGGTATTAATTAACCAACGAAGGTTGGTATGCCATTAAATAAATAAAGAAAAGCATATCAAACTGTAATTCTGGGTTTGAAAACTTAGTAAATAATCACACACTCACATACACACACGAACGCACTTATATATATATATACAGAAGAGGAAACTTCTGTGTTATTTTGACTTTATCAAAAAAATGGCATTGATATTTAATTGGCACAATTATTACTGTTAGTAACGACTCTATCATTATGCCGACAAAATTATATATCGATATAATTATCTACTTAAAACACGTATATATATATCATCATCATCATGTCGCGCTGGTAGCACGGATATCCCTGACCCTCTCTCGCCACTCCTCCCTATCGTTCATCGCCCTAGGCAGGTCTTCAGGACAACATCCCGTATCCTCACATAGCTGCTGAATGTATGTTCGTGCTGGTCGTCCTGCTTTTGCACGGCCATGTGTGGGGGTCCATAAGAGTACATCTCTTATGAGCTCGACCCTGCTTCTCCAGCAGTGTCCTGCATGTCTGGTTCATCTAACTTAAATCGTTTTCGTGATAGGAGGCAGGTGGCCGTACAGTTGGTGTCTTGTGGGGTGTTGCCGCCAGGACTTGTTCAAGATTGCACGCAGCATTCTTGTGTAATTGCCGTCTAGCTTCTTCTCCAGCCGTTTTGTTAGCGTCCATGTAGTGCACCCATATAGCAGTATCGATATATATTTTTATATATATATATATATATATATATATATATATATATATATATATATTGTTTTCGTTTAGTATGTTGTTTGCCAGGTATGGAGAGTTTTGGTAAAATCTTGGACATTGTTTTATATGGTTTGTTTTGGAAATGACCGTAGTAGTGGGGGAACATTTTCTCTTTTAAACATGTTTGATTAAATAGGACTGACACTTCGTATCAGCTGATTTCATCTTTGATCCATTCAAGTCTTCATTGAGTCGAAAATAGCTGTCACATTCTAAAATTCCTTTAACACTTTTCCCGCCAATACTTCCACTTAGGTCTTGTAAAATTCTTTTCTTCCATAAATTCCTCTCTCTATTGGTTTTTCTCCCACTCTTAATATAAATGTATTTGATTCGTCATTGCGTTTGTCATTTCCTTATTCGTTCCCTCAAAGATGGCCTCAGTTAGGATCGAAAGCACTTGGGAAAAATACGGCGCCTTCCTGAATTCATTCCATCAAGAATATATACATAAATTCATTCACACACACACACACACACACGCACACACACACACACACACATATATATATATATAAGAAACACAAACAAATGGATGAAATACTGAATTATTTTATCCATCAGATCTGAAGAAGTCCTGTTATTTTTGTTGTTATTGATTCATATCAATACCCATAACAGGATGGAAGTAAATTTATAATCCTAATACGACCGGTTTTTGTTTTTCTTAAAAAATTATTGCTCTGTAATGTCAGTTACATTGAACTCTTTACCAGGAAAATTTAAATGTTCATAGTTGAATGATTTTTTGCCCTGACGGAATTATTCCCGACTCCGATTTCACTGGACCGAATAATACAAATAATACACACACACACACACACACACACACACACACATATATATATATATATATATATATACATATATATCCGTTATGAAATTTGGCACGACTATATTATAATAAATTCTGTGGTTATTTACTAGATCTAGAACGAATACAATACTTGCCCTCCCTAAGTGGTCTCCTATCTAAAAAAAAAAAAAAAAAGAAAAAGTAACTGGCCTAGTAATAGTCAACAAAAAATATCTGCTGAATAGGACCTCAGGGTAAAATTTTAAAAAGTCAAAAAAATACCTTGACCTTCCTAGAGAACAAAAAACTCTGGAACATGAGGGTGACGGTGATACAGATTGGGATTGGTGTGATTACTAAAAACTTGGTAAGGAGACTGGAGGACTTAAAAATCAAATGACATCTAGAGACCATCCAAACTACCGCATTATTACGATCAGCTAGAATACTGAGAAGTGTCCTGGAGACTTGAAGAGATTTGATGTCACTCAAACTCTTGTGGGAAACCATCGACTAACGCTGGTGTGAAAAACTCTCAAAGGAGTAAAATGATAATAATAACCAACAGTTCATTCATTTTGCTGCATGTTTGGGTGAGACGAGAAAAATGTCATAGCCAAATGTTTAGATAATACGGGTTGATAATTGTGATTTGAATTTGAGTTCTCTGTCATGATTGGTTTTTTTATTGGGTCTGGGTTTTGGTGGTAGTTTCTAAGTGGTGGCGTTGTTAAAATTGGTTCCTATATCAATAGTGACCGTAGATACTGTGATTGAAGAAACACTTTCGTCGAGCTTTAATGTCACAGAATCATAAGAAAAGAAAGAGAGATGCCCGTGGTGTAATGGTTATCGTCGTAGGAAATGGACACGGCGACACGAGTTCAAATCCTCGACGAGACTGGTTGCATTTCACATAGCACTAATACCCTTGGGAAAGGTATGAATCCAATTATTCTCCCTCCAGCTATGGGTAAATAGCAAGGCAGACTGGGTTCTTCAGCCTTGATGAAGCAACTAGTCTTTTAAACTCCGCTTAAAAATTGACCTTGTGTCAAATCCTGCCTGAGCGGAGGGTTGGTAAATATGATAAGAAGAAAAAGGAGAAAAGATAGAATTTAAACATTATTTTCAGTCATTTTCATAGTTTTAACTATACGCATGTCTATGAAAGATATTTTTTTGTTCTTTGTTTATCTAATTAATTAAGCAATTTATTTATTTATTTTTTATGCTTCCCTGGACATCTCCATTTTTTTTTTTACAATTTTCTCATATCAACCTTTAAAAGAATCTCTGCTCAGAATATACACAAAATTAAAACAATAATAAAATAATATCTACATACTGTTCAAATTCTGTCAAATAATTCATCCGTTAGTTCCTCCAAATACCTTCTTAAATTCTTTTTCTTGCTATTATTTCTGAAATAATCTTATTCCATCCTGAAATTTTCTTTACTATTTCTGTTTTTAATCTGATGAGGTAATTCGTCCCCAAAAATATTACTCTATAAGCAAAAAAATCCAGTTGGTTGGTAGACTTAGTTTTTAAGATCTGTCTTGAAAGTAAATTTCCAGTTCAATGAGAAATATTGAAAAAAATCTACTATATTTAAATATTCGATTACTTTGAAAGTTTCAATTCGACTATTTCTCATTCTTCTTTCTTGTATAGTAAGTAAAGTTGGTGACTGTAGTCGAGGGCGACTCGAAGGCTCCCTTTTCAATAGCTACTACACCAAGGTGTAGGAGAGGGTGCTACTCAATTCCCTGGGTTGCTCCACTTTACCCTTGATCCTTACCTTACAATGCTGAGTGTTAAGGAAGGCAGCATTAAGTACCATTTTTTAAGTCCTTGGTATGACTCAACCTGAGATTGAACCCCGGTCTCCCGGGACCATTGGCGAACACTCTACACATTAGGCCAATGGTTAGTTACTCCAAATCTTTCCCTATAAACGACATTTTTTACCCTTCTTCTTCTTCTTCTTCTTCTTCTTCTTCTTCTTCTTCTTCTTCTTCTTCTTCTTCTTCTTCTTATTATTATTATTATTATTATTATTATTAGTATTAGTATTATTATTATTATTATTGCATATCGACCTTCGTGGGTTATTTAATGTCAAAGCCATTTTTGTAGATGAATAGTGGTGATAGGATGTAATATTAGATGAACTCCTAAGCGGGGTACAACTGGTTCAAATTCGAGTTTTCCTTCTACTAGACTGGCCAACGTACCAAGGCCAAAGGGCACATATTTGCTCTATTTACCCATACCTGACGGGGTAAGAGATGGGTTCATCTTTTTTTCAACGAGTATCTTAATATTACAATAAACTCCATTGGGTGTTGTTCTCTTTTATTGTCATTACTCCCAGGTCCACTATCATCCGGAGGGGTTGTATCTGTTTGGGTCCCATCTATATGTCAAACTGAATTGAGTTGTTATTTTCTAAACTTAAAATTATTCAACTTGTTCAAACAAATAATTGATGTTGAATTGAATTATTAGTATTACAGAGCAAGTCTTGGAACCATTCAACAGTGTGCAAACAAATGACCTCTGGCTCGTTTAAAAATCTTACCTACCAATTATTCGTTTACAATTCATGTATATCTAAGATAAACGGGATTTGGCATTGAATAAGCTACAAGGGTTGATATGCCATAAAAACTCAACCAACCAACCAACCAACCAAAAATACCCCAAAAATTGAAGGGGCTGCTTTATATGATCAGTATAAAATGTGAACCTTAAATCTTGTGGTGTACGTGACGTTGTCAGCGGGGATAATCA
>CAUZXS010002703.1:60000-85000 GCA_963585895.1 Sepioteuthis lessoniana
AAACTAGTGGGTTCAAGTTTCATTGAGTACCCTATTAAGAAGGCCTTGTGCCATACACTTTCTCTGACGATAGCAACAAGCTGGAAACATACACGTATGTAAGAAAAAATAGATTTAAAAAATACAAATCTCTTCGTTAGACCTACCTATTTACATATATATATATATATATATATGTATATATATACACACACTCACTCTCACACACACACACACACACACACACATACATATATATATACATATATATTACTTTCACTTTCTCCAAGATATATACATTTATATTAATAACGTACTTTTTACTTCTCTGTGTTTCGTTATGTTGGGTATAAAATACAATTCCGTATTCTTCCTTTATCATTTACAATATCTCCGGCTTTATTATGTTTACAAGGTTATTCTATTTCGTAGGGAGACCGTTTAAAAAAAGGTAATCATTATGGTCCTCTTTATTAAATGATCAACTTTATTTTCTAAATAGTTTAATATGTTGATAACTTAAGATTATCAGCCTGTGTTAACTTGCTAAAAGTTTCATTCACATTGACCTGAAGTTTGAACTTGTAGGATTTACCACCCTTCACCAAAGGGAACCTATCTAACCAAAAAATAGATATGTAGCCGTCCAAAAATAAAAACTTACATTATATATATATATATATATATATATATATACAAAAGAATATTAAAACGTTATTTTTTTAGTTATAAAAGGTTTTCAGTTTTATTTGATTTATAGTTTCAATGCTGTATTTTTTTGGCAATAAAAATACCCAATAATATCCATTTTAATCGTTTAATGTTCCACTAGAAATTATAAAACAGCTGTATCTTCGGCTTTGAAGAAAATTAACTCTTAAAAAAAAAGTCGTAAAGGCATACTCATTTTTGGAGCCTACTATATATATAAATCTCTCTCTCTGTCTCTGTCTCTGTCTCTCTCTCTGTCAGTCTGTCTCTGCCTCTGTCTCTCTCTCTTCCTTTTTCTATCTATCTATCTATCTATCTATCTATGAGTTTGCGTGCATGTATATATATATATATATATATATATATAGGTAAAAGTGCGTGTTTGCTTCAGTATGCTTGTACGTAGATACTTGGATCTGCGAGCGGATCTACGAATGTCTGTACAACAATTCAGGTAATTGCTAACTAATCCGCGACCGACTAAACCGAGTGTGGTGTAGTTTTTTTTTTCTCTTTTTTTTTTTTTTACTCCGCCTTCAAAAATTGAAAACTGTGTTAAGACGGTCAACCATGCTGCTGAAATCAGTCAGCAGGTAGTGGCTCGTACACTAAGTCTATCTAGCTATTTGCCTATCTTACTCTATGAGATATACGTAAACCTATGTCAAAATGGAACCTTGCAAGTACGAAGTCACGATATATATATATATATTGGCATAATAGTCAGAGTCTTCGTCAATGGTTCAGGAGACCGATGCCAGGTCGACTCAAAAAATGGTACTTGATGCCTCCTTGTTTTACACTCAGCATTATAAAGTATGGATCAAGAGTAAATGGAGCAATCAAGGGAAAGGATTAGCACCCCACTGCTACACTTGGGTCTAGTAGCTAATCAAGAGGGACCCTTTGGATTGTCCTCGACTATGGTTGCCCAACTTAGTTACTTATATATATATATATATATATATTCAAAATAGATAATTTTTTTCACCGTTATCTAATATTCAGAACGACAAAAATGAGAAAATGCTCATCTCTTCTTTTCATATTCCAATCGGTGGTTTTTCATTGATTGATCGATTTTAAACGGCATGGCAAACCGGGACATTGGCCCAGCGGTTAGAGTGTTCGCCAATGGCCCGGGAGACCTGGGTTCAATCCCAGGTCGAGTCATACCAAAGACTTTAAAAATGGAACTTGATACCACCTTGCTTAACACTCAGCATTATAAGGTACGGTTCAAGGGTAAAGTGGAGCAATCCAGGGAATGGAGTAGCGCCCTCCCCTACACCTTGGTGTAGTAGCTATCGAAAAGGGAGCCTTCGGGTCACCCTCGACTATGGTCGCTAACTTTAACTTATATATATATATACCCATTAGACACATAATCTCACTTACAAATGTATACACACATATATATTCACACCACACACACAAGAACACACACACACGGACGCACATACACACTAATACATATATATATATATATATATATATATGCCCGGCACACACACTCACTCATACTCATACACGCAAATAAACACACACACACACACACACACATATATATATATACCCCCACACATACACCGGCCCATTGGCATAAGAGTTGAAGTGAATACTAATGGTCCAGGAGACTGAGGTTCAATCCCATGTCAAGTCATACCAAAGACTCAAAAAATGGTACTCTATGACTCCTTGTTTAACACTCAGCATTATAAGGTGTGGATCAAGGTTAAGTGGAACAATCCAGAGGAAAGGTGAAACGCCGTCCCCTACACATCGGTGTAGTAGCAATTGAAAAGAGAGCCTTAGGGTTACCCTCGGCTACGGTCAATCAACTTTTTTATATATATATCTGGATTTGTATTTTTAAAAAATGACGTTTGAGTAGGTCACTGTGATTATTTCATTACGTGTGACAGAGGACACTTCGATTCAGACCCGCTTTCGAAGTAATATTTGATACAATCAGAATATCTGTGTATGTGCGTGACACGTACTAAGTGAAAATAATTTGGTGGGCGTGATTGAAGAAGAAGATTATTAACATCCGTCTTTCTAATCATTTGTGTTTTAGATTTAATCAGCTCACATCGGGAATCGATATCGTTACAGAATTAAAAGATGATTAGGTTCCCTACTATTCACCGACATATTTCTTATCTATCTATCTATCTATCTATCTATCTCAGTCTGTTCCTATCTATCTATCTATCTATCTATCTCCTTCTGTTCATTATCTATCTATCTATCTATCTATCTATCTATCTATCTATCTATCTCCTTCTATTCATTATCTATCTATCTATCTATCTATCTATCTATCTCCTTCTATTCATTATCTATCTATCTATCTATCTCCTTCTATTCATTATCTATGTATCTATCTATCTATCTATCTATCTCCTTCTGTTCATTATCTATCTATCTATCTATCTATCTATCTCCTTCTATTCATTATCTATCTATCTATCTATCTCCTTCTATTCGTTATCTATCTATCTATCTATCTATCTCCTTCTGTTCATTATCTATCTATCTATCTATCTATCTATCTCCTTCTATTCATTATCTATCTATCTATCTATCTATCTATCTATCTATCTCCTTCTATTCATTATCTATCTATCTATCTATCTATCTATCTCCTTCTATTCATTATCTATCTATCTATCTATCTATCTATCTCCTTCTATTCATTATCTATCTATCTATCTATCTATCTCCTTCTATTCATTATCTATCTATCTATCTATCTATCTATCTATCTATCTATCTCAGTTTACTATCAATCACCAAGTGTCATTGACTCAGCATCTACACGATTTAAACTTAGATTTATATATGTATATATGTGTGTGTGTGTGTGTGTGTGTGTGTGTGTGCAAACAAAAAATGCTTCATAAAGTTTACAATTTTGTCTAAGTAGACATACACAAAGGGGAACATGAAAATTTATAGAGACGAAAAAACATCGGGTTTTCAGAGGACTTTATTTGTATAAATATTTGCTAAAGTTAAACGTTTCGGCTTTTAGACCTTCATCAGAGTGTGCAAGTTATTAAATGAAACGAAAAAGACGAGAAAAATTCTAAACATTTTATTTCTGTTAGTAGCGTGATGCAATAACGTTCCAAAATTCATTTGTGCAAAAGACAAAAATAAAGAGATTGATAGATTCTGTCCAAAATTTTTAGAAAGAGTTGAGAAATGTTATGATATATTAACTTTATACTATACGAACCTATATATATATATATATATATGTGTGTGTGTGTGTGTGTGTGTGTGTGTGCGCGCGCGCGTGCGTGATTCTATGTATGTGATTAGGGGTACGCAATCCTAACTGTACGAGCATATACGTTTTTGTGAATGTCTGTCTGGTCGTAATCGGTCACATCGGAACCTTTATAAACACACACACACACACATACACACACACACACACACACACATATATATATATATATATATATATATATATATATATATATATATATATACGTCTAACAATGACGACCCAAGAGGCTGACCTTTCATCTAGCCTCTACGATCGTTGCTCAAAACTTTTTACTGTCAAAATGTCCAAAGTTACGTTCTCCCACGTCATCCCAAGATTTGTTCTCCTCTCTGCAACCCTCCTACTCTCCGACCATCATTTTCTCAAGCTTTATTCCCAATTAAGACTGACTGTTCCAGACAGAATTGTCACATCCATTGTCTGTGAGATTTTTTTTGATTGCAACGCTAAAAACATTTTCAAGGAAAACAGATTAACACATATTCACACACATACACACTTACAAACACTTACACTCACTTTCACACAGAAACACACGCACACACGCACACGTATATACACACTCATATACGTCCACATAATGGCATAACGGTCACCGGAAGGGAAAAAAGAATCTGTAAGCTGAGTTCAAATTTCAAATTCGAGTTGAGGCTGTTTGAGATTAATTTGAATTAATGAACGTAAAATAGCCGTAAATCCATCTTTTCTTACTCAAACCTGGTATGGATAAAATAGTAGTGCTTTGGTAGGTCAACCAGTCTAGGAGAAAGATAGTTATGAATTGAAAACTCCGGCCAACCCATACACTAACGTGGAAGAGGAGGGCCAATGAAAGGCATACAGATTCTATGGACGACTCGAGTTCGGTTGTATACTGAGAACAAGTTGGTTTTAATATATATATATATATATATATATATATATATATATATATATATATATATTAGATTTATATATTTGATGCCATGGAAGTTTGACAGTGACCTTTGGTTTCATGAAGTTTTTCAAACAACAATCATCAGGTAGATAACGAAAGGAAATCTTTTGAGATACAAACAGATCACCTGATCCCGGCCAGAAGAATAGACGTAGTGATAATTACAACAATAACAACAACAACAAAAAAGAGAAAAGAAAAAAATAGGACCTAATAAATAGTGGACTTTGCCGTCCCGACGGATCACACAGTGAAAAAAAAAAAAAAAGGAAGAGATACATGTATTAAAACCTTGCAAGCGAACTAAAAATGTTATGGAGCATGAAAGTGACAGTGATACCAATGATAATTGGTGCACCCGGAACAGTCCGCAAAGATTTAATAAAGGGACTGAAACAGCTGAAGATCGGATGACATGCCGAGACCATCCAAACTAAAGCATTACTAAGATTAGCCAGAAGAGATTTGGAGACCTGAGGAGACTTGCTGTCACTTGGACTCCAGTGAAAGACCATCAGCTAACGCTGTCGTGAAAAACTCGCTAGGAGTAATATAATAATGATAATTTGTTTGCATAGTTATATTGTTTCAACTATTCCTATCCGGTACTAATAACTCTTAAATAGATCCATTTGATCCCTGGATGAGACCTTAACAAGTACTACCACTTCAAACCTGAGTGGACTTGGGAGTAATGAAAATGAACAGATACACTACTCTCCTCAGACCTCCAAACTCATCTCCAGATATAGAACATCTTTGGTAGAGATATTCTAACTTTGGAAATCTAATCTCTCAGATAAAATAAAACGGTAATTCTTCCAAGTTGTCATCGTGTCTGTACTGCTATATGGATACACTACGTGGACTATTATGAAACGATAGGAGCAAAAGCTAGATGGCAATTACACAAGCACCGGCTTGTTGTTTTAAACAAATACTGGAAGCAGCACCCTACAAAACAGCAGCTGTACAGCCACTTACTTCCCATCTCACAAACCATCTAAGTAAGACAAACAAGACATGCTAGGCACTGTCGGGGAAGCAATGAAGAACTAATGCACTCCTACATGTGGACACACCAGTGTCTGCTGAACAGTAAAAACTTACATTAACCAGCTCTGTGCAGACACTGGATGTTTTCTAGAGGACTTACCAAGATTAATGGCCAATAGGGACGGATGATGAGAGAAAATCAAAGGAATCTGTGCTGTCAGCACGTCTTGATGATAATGATGATGATGATGATGATGATGATGATTAGGAAGAAGAGTTTTGGTTTGGTTTCTTTGTTTAATGGCATATCAACCTTCGTGGGTTATTTTGATGCCAAAGCCATCCTTGTAGAACAGTAGTGATACGATTTAACTCATAGTGGGAAGGGTGATGAGTGAGTTCATACATTTCCCAAGGGTGTTAGTTCGAAAGTGAACGTAATAGCGCGACTGGAGTACGAACTCGAAGCCCAGCACTTTAGCTATGACGCCCAGTGGACTATCTTGTACAGTGGTGGTACAATCTAACCCATAGCTGGGAGGATAAGTGGGTTCATACCTTTCTCAAGGGTATTAGTTCAAAAGTGAACGTAATAATACCACTGGAGATCTAACTCACTTACTTTGAGGCCCCAGTCCAGTAATTACTCCATGGGAACTCCCCATTGAGGAAGCGGGTGATGGCTTTGTTTTAATTCTTTATGTTTTCAATTGTCCACAGGAAAATATTTTTTCATTCCTTCTATCTCCAAAACGGTTTTCGACTTTGACCATATTTCATTTAGTACAGAAAGTTCATGTCTCGACCCCTGTTGCGTTTCTCTCCCTTCTTTTGTATTATTTCACTTTTCCCCTTCCCTTCGTCCGCACATAACTTCGTCTATTTCGAACCCGTCTTCAAAAAAAAAAAAAAAAAAAAAAAAGAAGAAAAAAAAAAGAAATAAAAATAATAATAAATAAATGAATAAATAAAAAAAACCTCACCCCCCCCCAAACTGTTTACATTCCTCTACGGTCCAAAATCGCGAACGCTGTTTATCTGGTGACACGCCAAACATTCCAATCCCCTAATACAATCGTTTTTTTAATGTCATAAAATAATATTTTACTGCAGTCGCAGTAACAATTACCTCACCAACAACAGCAGCATAATCGTACTTATCGTAAGACACTGAAGAGTAGATATATCGCAGGCTCCCGTCAATGGCGGTAACAGCTTTTTACTATTACTACAGCCAAGTGATAAATGATTTGCCCAATTCCTATCAAAAAGTGTTTGTGAAAACATCGGGTGACGAAAGGGTGCGTAGGCAGAGGTAGGTTCATGCCTTTACTTTACTTTATTAGTGACTAGATTTTGTGCTTTTGTCATCATATGGGCTTATGGTATATCGTTAAACAGCACTCAGACTCGTGATATGCGCCGGCAAGGTTTAGAATACATTGATTGTTAGAAGGAGTGACCCTCCAAGAAAAGGGTATCCCGAGTAAGACGCATTTATAACGCTGAGAAGTGCAGAGTACAACTTCATTGCAATTACTACCAGGTCCACTCTCAAATAGATCTGTTTGAATATTCTTAGGATTGTATAAAAATACAGGAAACTATATTCTTGTTCATTGGAATACATAAAACTACAATATTGTACGTAAAATACTAGTGGCCTTGTGTGTAGAGTGTTCGCCAATGGTTCAAGAGACCTGGGTTCAATCCTTGGTCGCGTCATACCAAAGACTTTAAAAATAGTACTTAACACTCAGCAATATAAGGTACTTATCAAGAATAAAGTGGAGCAATTCAGAGAAAGGAATAGTGCCCTCCCCTACACCTCGATGTAGTAGCTATTGAAAAGGGAGCCTTCTGGTCGCCCTCGACTAGAGTCGTCAACTTTACTCTTTTTACTAAATAGGAATAATTTGTATATTACCGGAAAAGTATTTACAAATATAAAATTGTATTTAAGTATTAAGTATTAATAGCAAAATAGTATAAATAATAGTATAAAGTATAATAGTATAGTGCTTGCCAATGGTCTGGGAGACCGGGGTTCAATCCGAGGTTGAGTCATACCAAAGACTCAAAAAGATAGTACTTGATTCCTCCTTGCTTAACACTCAGCACCTTAAGATAATGATCAAGAGTAAAGTGGAGTAATCCAGGGAATGGAGAAGCGTCATCCCCAATACCTCCGTGTAGTAGCTATTGAAAAGGGAGCCTTTGGGTCACCCTCGACTAAGGTCATCAACTTTACTTACTATAAGTAATAGTATAAAGTGTAATAGTATAATAGTATATCAAATTGTATAACGTATTAAGAATAATTACTAAATGTTTCAATTGTTTAGTAAATATTGTTATTAGTTACTCATAAATGTTTGTAAACAAACGACTACTTACCGGCCCATTGGTCTTATAGTTAGAGTGTTCCCCAATGACTCAGGAAACCGGGGTTCAATCACAGTTCGAATTATACCAAAGACTAAAAAATACTACTTGATGCCGCCTTGATTAACACTCAGCTTTATAAAGTACGGATCAAGGGTGAAGTGTAGCAATCCAGGGAAAGGAGTAGCATTCTCCCCTACACCTCGGTGTAGTAACTATTGAAAAGGGAACCTTCGGGTCACCCTCGACTAAGGTCACCAACTTTACTCATAGAATTATTAGTATCAGAACAGGACCCTCACTATCAGATGCAGTTTAATGAAAGAGATAAGAGGTAGGGAAAAGAAAACAGAGAAGATAATAGTCGCATTCAGTGCTTACAAATAAAAAATATAATTCAAGACACAAAATGAAATTTTAAACGCCTGATAATCAATATATAACGTGAAACTGACAGTCATGTGAGTTGTATGTATGTGTTTTTAAAGATTAAAAAAAAAATCATTTTTAGTTTTGAAATAAGCGCGTTCCAATTCCAGTCAACTTACTTACTACGTTCACTTTCAAACTAATACCCTTGGGAAAGATAGGAACCCCTCCAGCTATGGGTTCAATAGTATCTCTGCTGTTATTGTAGAAAGATGTCATTAAATAACCCACCAATGTCGATATGCCATTAATACAAAAAGAAGAAAAGAAAATCGTTTTTAAATCACCAATTCAAAATGTTAACACAATATATATGTATCTTAAACCGGGACATTGGCCCAGCGGTTAGAGTGTTCGCCAATGGCCCGGGAGACCTGGGTTCAATCCCAGGTCGAGTCATACCAAAGACTTTAAAAATGGAACTTGATACCACCTTGCTTAACACTCAGCATTATAAGGTACGGTTCAAGGGTAAAGTGGAGCAATCCAGGGAATGGAGTAGCGCCCTCCCCTACACCTTGGTGTAGTAGCTATCGAAAAGGGAGCCTTCGGGTCACCCTCGACTATGGTCGCTAACTTTACTTACTATATGTATCTGTGTGTGTAATTCTTTTAATTCGCTCTACTATCGAGCTCTTTTTACGTTTAGCTTAATTGATTCTGCCATTGTTTTTATCTTTTGGCTTGGCATAACAGCACTATTTGATCATTTTTCAAATAGTATGGGTGCCGTTAGTCTTTTCTTTGATTCATTGAATTTTTCCCCAGATATCAGTTTATATAATCTTTATTTATACATTGTATCACCTGGGGTTTTTTCGACTGTCAGAATCTTATAAATTATATATATATATTCATAAATTATATATAGTCATCCACAAACAGTTCTGTTTCGTTCTATCAGAACTCATCAGTGTGGCTGGGATCGAAACCCGGTTGACTCAAACGCCAATCCAAGCTTCTAACCACTTAGCCACGAGTAGCCAGTAGCAGCAAAGTAAATTTTAAACGGTTATGAATCACAATTACTATTGTTTACATACATCCGTTTAACGGCTACCGAGACCTCAATTCATATATGAAGAGACTTGCAATAAACGCTAATGGCAACACGATTACTTCATTCGCCAGAGAACTCAACCCTACGGGGGGGTGTAGGGGAGTATATATATATATATATATATATATTTTCATCCACAGACAGATCTGTTTCATTCTATCAGAACTCATCAGTGTAGCTAGACGGGCTAGATTCCCGAAGCTGGGATCGAAACCCAGTTGACTCAAACGCCAATCCAAGATTGTACAACTCAGCCACGAGGAAGCCAACGCCAGCGAAGTAAATTTAAACGGTTATGAATCACAATTGTTATTGTTTACATGCATGTATTATTCTGTCCAGTTAAAGAAGAGTCTGGAATAATTCCGTCAGGACAAAAAATCCTTCAACTATGAATATATTGATTCATATCAATACCAATAACAAGATGGAAATGAATTTATACTTAAAGAATATATATATATATATATATATATATATATATATATATAGTGATTACAAAAATTTCACTACCCTTATGGGAGTACTTTTATGATACAATTTCAAACAGTCTTCTCATGCCCACCATCCTTGTCAAAATATTCTTGGAATATCCCACAGGTGATTAAAAAATGCTAATATTTCTAAGAATGTATAAAAAAGCTGAACTGATATTGCGAAGACTACCGGTGGAAGATTTCACTAATGTATTGACAAGGATGGTGAACAAGCGGAGACATTAAAGTTATAATATCATAGAGGAACTTCCATAGAAATTTTAATATTTTTTGCGGAGAAAGTTATATATATATATATATATATATATATAATCCTCAAATATATTATCTCGTAAACGGAAAAGACACAAAAATGCTTGCCGCGGCATCTCATTTAGGAAGTAAGTATCTAAAGACCCTTTGAATCTCTGTAAGAATAGAGACAATGAGGGTAACAGGAGTAGGGTTATGTGGGGAGTTCGTTTTTTGGAACGAACCAGCTGAATTCTGCCCTACTACCAAAAATATCTATTCGAATTCTGTTTAACGATTCAAGAAATCAATCTCCATCAATCGATCGTTATTGATCTTTTGCGTCCTATGGTAGTTATATTTCAAATTCCGATTTGGCGTTGGAGCTGAGGACATTTTTTCCTGGTCTGCTTGCTTGGCCTGGTTCCTTGTTTTTCTGCGAGAAAAAACTTGTCCCCACGCCAAATATAATTTTACGTTCTTCACACACACACACACACACACACACACACACACACACACACACACACACACACACACACACACAAACTTAACATATATATATATATATATATATATATATATATATATATATATATATATAGCGAGAGAGAGAGAGTCAGTTGAAGATGCAGGGTCAGACAGAAACAGAGAGAGAGAAAGAGAGAGAGAGAGAGAGAAAGAGTAACAAGAATGAGAAAGGCTGAGTCCGAAGTGTGCGTGTACGTATGAAGGTATGCGTATACTGCTTTCTCGAAACAATATACACAGACAGACAGACAGACAGACAGAGATGTGTCTGGAGAAATATGTGTCGTTGCTTCTGTTTCTATACTTTATATGAACTACGTGAAAAAGCCGGTTACACACAGACACACACACACACACACAGATATATATATATATATATATATATATAGACAGAAAGAAGGGGTAGAAATTGATATTGATTTAAACAGACACATATAAAGATAGAATCACACACACACACACACATATATATATATATATATATATATAGAGAGAGAGAGAGAGAGAAAAAGAGATACATATATAGATAGGTGCTTGTAGCGTGATGGTTTTCGTCGTAGGAAATGGATACGGTGACCGGAGTTCAAACCCTGAACAAAGCTGTTTGCATTTCACGTAGTTGGGAAACGTCATGTATCCACCTATAATCCCACCGGTGATGGATAAATAGTAGAGCAGTCTGGGATCTTTGACTTTGGTATGGCAACCAGAGAAGGAAAACAAGGAATTTAAACTTGATAAAATCCACTAAAGAATCTACCTTATGTCAAAACTTGCTCGTCTAAAGGGGGTGGTAACCACACACACACACACACACACAAGTATATATATATATATATATATATATATATATATATATATATATATATATATATATATATATATATATATATATATATAAAGATAGAGAGAGAGAAAGAGGGGAGGACACGTTTATGTACGATCTATTTTGAATTAAGCCTGTCTAATCCAAAGGAAAAAATGGCTCCAGCAAAAGAACTGTCAGTAGAAACGATGGGAAGAATCGTAGAATCCATTCAAAAGGCAATCCACAGTGAAGACGTTAATTGTTCCCAATCAGTTGTGTCTAAATATTTGGTGGTTTAAGAAAGAAAACCTACTAGAAAACCACAAAAAAGCATCCAACGCAGTCGGCCGGGGCTGTGGAATACACCGACTGCATCTCAGCAGAAGTCTAAGGCCCCCCCCCACAACGAGTGTTCTGGATATAACATTAAACCATCTAATGGAAAGGCTCCAGTAATACCAGAGCTTTAGGGAATGTAGAGTCCCCATTTCATTGCCATCGCCCCCAGGTTCACTCAGGCTTGGAGTTGTAGCACCTGAAAGAGTCCTATCTATAGGTCAAATAAAACAATTTGACATTAAAACTAAGCGCAAACAAATAACTTATGCTTGTTTGAAATAGAACTATTTGATCACTTAACTGTGTGTAAACAAATGATTAATGTTTAAATGGATTGTTAGTGATACATAGCAATACTTGGAATAATTCATCTTTGTTGACATATGTTTACAAATAATATATATCTAAAATATATATGTATAAACCGGATTTGGCATTACATAATCTACAATGGTTGATATGCCATAAAACCAAACCAAACCAAATGCTACTTGTATATATTTAACATATATGTATAAAGAGGATTTAGCATTATATAACCCACAATGGTTGATATGCCATAAAACCAAACCAAACCAAATGATATGTATTTAATAAGTATGTATAAAGAGGATTTAGCATTAAATAACCCACAATGGTTGATATGCCATAAAACCAAACCAAACCAAATGCTATATATTTATTATATATGTACAATGAGGATTTAGCATTAAATTACCTACAATGGTTGATATGCCATAAAACTCAACCCAACCAAATAATATGTATTTAATATGGATGTATAAAGAGGATTTGGCATTAAATAACCAACAATGGTTGATATGCCATAAAACCAAACCAAATCAAAAAGCATCAAAGTGTCGGAATAGAAAACTCAAAGCAATAGGAATCAATATTTGTAATAAAACTGTAAAGATTCCAATTGAAAATTTATGGTGAAAACTTAATGATCCGCGAGAAAGTTTCATTTACCAGAGAATCTATTGACTGCCATCTATTGACTGCCATTTGTCAAAGCAGGAAGAATTTTGATAAAGAATATTGCATCAAATTAGTGAAATCCATACCCGAAAGAATTTAGGCTATCATAAAAAAGGGCAACTTAGAATTAATTTTTTTTATTTTTGCCAATGAATTTCATAACTTTTTCCTCATTATTAAGTTGCTCAATAGTAATTTTTTCTGCACGGCTTGGAAAGAGGACGTTAACCTTTTTTTTTTTTTTTTTTGTTGCTTTGTTTTGTTTTTTTTAATTTTCAGCCGTAAATAAACTAATAAAAGTCTAAACATTTTCTATTTAATAGCAGAACATTTCGTCTTCGTGTCATCTTTTTATGTATATATATATATATATATATATATATATATATATATATATATATATATTACATGGTCATGATCATGGTTTTCATGCATTTTGCATTCGTAGGACAGACCGTCTGACGAACCAGACACTACCATGTAATATATATATATATATATATATATATATATATATATATATATATATGTGTGTGTGTGTGTGTGTGTGTGTGTGTGTGTGTGTGTGTGTGTGTGTGTGTGTAAATGCTCTATCAATATTGAGCATTATTTAACAGTACGGAAACATTTGTTCCTCCATTCACTCACCTAGTAAGCTAATAAGAACCGTAAACTTCTTATATATATATATATATATATATATATATATATATATATATATATATATATATATGGGGGGTTATGTTTAGTAAATGACTTTATAATGTAAAATTTATGTATATTTATGTATATGATAATATATAGTAAAATATATATAACATAATGCTAAAATATGATAAAATAAAATATATGTATATAGTATAATGTAATATATGTATATAGTATAATGTAATATATATATATACGTGTGTGTGTGTGTGTGTGTGTGTGTGTGTGTGTGTGTGTGTTTAGTAAAAGACTGTATACTGTTATTTTATTTTAAGCATTTACGATCTAGAACTTACATGAAATATTTCTTGTCTTTACGATACTATTTACTGCTTAATTAGATGTTTGTGTGTGTTTGTGACTATATATATATATATATATATATATATATATATATATATATATATATATAGTATATATATATACACATATATATTTTTCTCGTTTTTTGTTGTGTGCTTTGTTTAACCTTGCGTTGACATACTTTTACCTGTCATTATCACCTGTAATTATTACGACAATGAAAAAAAAAGCATCCCTCTGCAGAAAGGCGTAGGTTGGAGGTCACTAAGGCCCTTGGGCTGGAGGCTGGAGGAAGACTGACCTAGACTGGCAAAGGTGATATACAAAGCAAAAGACTTAGATAGATAGATAGATAGATAGATACATACATACATACATACATATCTCAAAGTACTGTTTGATTAAATCTCTATTACAATACAAGTGTTATGTCGATATATATATATATATATATATATATATATATATATATATATATATATATATATATACGAATGCAACGATTGACTATTATTCATAGTACAGATGTTAGTTTCTCTTTTTCACTAACTGCTTAGTAGGACTTGATCTTGATGGTTCTTCCCAATGACCTTATGCCAGCCTAAGTTAAGCCCAGTAAAAAAATATCTACACGCGTTTCAATAAATTCAACAATAGTTCGAAAGATTGTTATTGGAACTATTCAAGAATGCTATGAAATGTTTTTAAACAAATCCTGGAAGCAGTACCCAACAAAGCAGCAACTATACAACCACTTACCTCCTATCTCACAAACCAGCCAAGTAAGACGAAGAATCCATGCTGCGCACTGCTGAAGAAATAAGGACGAATAAGCGACGTTGTCTTATTGACTTCTACACATCAACGTGCCCGTGTTGACCGACCAGCAGAGACTTACATACATCAACCCGTGGGTTAATGGTTATCGTCGTATTAAACGGATACGGTGACACGAGTTCAAATCCTGGACGAGACTGATTGCATTTCACATAGCACTAATACCCTTGGGAAAAGTATGAATCCAATTATCCTCCCTCCAGCTATTGGTAAATGGTACGGCAGACTGGGTTCTTTAGTTTTGGTTAGGCAACCAGTCTAAGAGAAGGAAAACTCTGAATTTAAATCCGTTAAACTTCGCTTAAAAATAGACCTTGTGTTACATCCTACCCGTGTGGAAGGGCCAGGTAAATATGTACATCAGCTTTATGCGGGCACTGGATGCAGTTTGGACGACTTGTTAGGAGCGATTGCAGATAGGGACGGATGGTGAGATAAAGTCAAGAAACTCCGTGCTATCAGTACAATTTGATGATAACATTTGCTTTTGTTTACTAGAAGTAAATGCAAATGTTCTGAAAGAGGTTCCGAGAAAAAAAATGAAAAACATAAAAGTAGATATTTAAAATTATATAAAGTTGGCGACTGTAGTCGAGGGCGACCAGAAGGCTCCCTTTTCAATAGCTATTACAACGAGGTGTAGGGGAGGGTGCTATTCCTTTCCCTAGATTGCTCCACTTTACCCTTGATACGTACCTTATATTGCTGAGTGTTAAGCAAGGAGGTATCAAGTACCATTTTAAAAGTCTTTGGTATGACGCGACCTGGAATTAAACCCAGGTCTCCCGGATCATTGGCGAACTCTCTACCCACTAGACCACAAAGGATTATCCTAATTGGTTAATTGAAAATTAACTTTTTAATTCTTTTTGACTTGGTAAAACCAGTTTTAATATTTTGTTAACAAACGTCCACTAGCGTATTATTTCAATTTCTACTTGCCCTGGGTTGGCCCACGAGTAGGCCCACGAGTAGGCCCACGAGTAGGCCTTTCTAGCATTTGTACCGACCGGGTGATTGTAAATTGATCGCCTAGTCTCAAGGGACATTTCCCATCAAGTACCATTTTTAAAGTCTTTGGTATAACGCGACCTGAGATTGAACCCAGGTCTCCCGGACCATTGGCGAACACTCTACCCACTACACCAATGAACCGGTTTTTAATAATTATATAAAAGATTATATAAATTTATATTTTTTACGATTATGTAAATCATGTACAGTAAAATATATCAAGATTTCTAAAAAAAATAAACTAATCATATTTACCCAACCCCTCCGCTCGAGCAGGATATGACACAAGGTCAATTTTTAAGCGGAGTTTAACAGGTTTGAATTCAGAGTTTTCCTTCTCCTAGACTAGTTGCCTCACCAAGGCTGAAGAACCTAGTCTGCCCGACTATTTACCCATAGCTGGAGGGAGAATAATTGGATTCATACCTTTCCCAAGGGTATTAGTGCAATGTGAAATGCATTCAGTCCAGGATTTGAACTCGTGTCGCCGTGTCTAACTCCTGCGACGATAACCATTACAACACGAGCACCTTCTAAAAATAAACTAATAATCTTTATTATCATAACCCTTTTTTGTATCTATGTTACCCAAGCATAGAAAAATTGTACATTGTAGCGAGATTTCTATTAGAGCAATATAATTAAGCTGCTTTGAGAGGATGAAGCAATTTCTAATTTAATTTGCGACTTGATAATAATAGTGGTCTAGTTGTCCTTTACTAAGCTTAGTTTAGCGTAGCCATGACAAGAAGTATGGGACACCAAGTGAGAATCAAACAAGCGATGGTCTAGTAGTCGAGGTCTCTAAACATTACAGAATTTGAGGTACTCCTTGTAATTTACTATGTATTGTTTAGTTTAATTTAGCATAAAGCCAGAATTATGCCCCCCCCAATGAGAATCAAACTCACAAACGATGGTCTGGTAGCCGAGGTCCCTAAATATTACTATATTTGAGGTACGCCTTATAATCTACTATGCTTAGCTTAGTTTAGCATAAGACCAGAAGTATAGGATACCCAGTGAGAATCAATCTCACTAACAGCTGTCTGTTAGCCTTGCAATTTAACCGTTAAACAGAGATTGAGTGCCCTTCCCCATCACCTTTCACATAATAGATGTTTTTGGTTGCTTCTGTGACGTTTTAGCCCAGTTCGATCTCACACAACATAAGTTCCCGAATTAGACTATGTTACACGTTCATCTGTACAGCTTTCAAATCACGCATGGAGTGAAGCAAAGCATAACGTGCCAGCGTACCAGAAACCGTACTGACCACTGCTTCGGTCATGTGATATACGTGGCTCAAATAGGCACGTACCAAAATATTGCAAAACTTTTGACTTACCCGAGTACAAACGATAATGAAATTAACGGCGATGCCTTGATGCGATAAAATATCGTCTAATCTCGTCATAACTTCTGCCTACGTCTGACCGACTTGCAAAAATAAATAAATAAATAAATCAATAAGCTCACATTGTCGCAGCGCGTACACCCGCCATATATATATATATATATATATATACATTTTACATAATTAATATAGAGTTTCAAACAAGGAGATGTACTCTATTTTAAAGTGTGTTAGTGTACAAAGAGAAATCTTGCCGGAGGGTGACGTTTCTGCTCTCATACTTATATCATTATTTGAGACAGACAGTTGGTAGACGCTGGCTAAGATGGATAACGGCAGAGTCGAAGCGGCGGTAGAAGATTTTGGCCTGTAGCATAAAGAATTATTAGCAGGTGACAACATAAACGAGGTGGGGAGGGGGCACGAATTAAAAGAGAAGAAAAATACCTAGATTTGATAATCACTGTTATTAAAAAAGGATATAAAATCTAAAACATCGGAGTCTGGTCATTATATACCACAGAAAATGGAGGCGGAGATAACAGATAGTGTTTTTTTAAATGCAAATCAACACATGAAAACGCGCATGCGCGATAAATGCATCATATATACGTCAAAGTTGAATAATGGAAAAGAATTCGACAGTATGAAGAAAAATTGAAAAACGAAGTAATACAAAGTTATGAATTTATTGTGAAAGTCGACGCTATAACGTTTCGATCTATCGTTGATCTATCTACACTTAGTATTATCTTTTTTAAAGTTCTGGTGGGGGTTTATTAAAACTGAAACGTTAAAACGTCGACTTTCTTTCACAATCAATTCATCACTTAGGATTACTTTGTTTTTCCATTTTTCTCGATACGTGAGAATTAATTTAAAATTTTTTTATTTATTTATTGTGGACTTTTTGTCCTCATCTTGGTAGTTTTGTGTTGTTTCTTCAACAACACAAAAACTACCAAGATGAGGACAAAAAGTCCGAAAAAAATTTTTTTTTAATTAATTCTCAGATTAAGAAGCCTAATCTCAAAATGATTCCAATTAAAGACTTCTCCATACGTGTAGCTCAGTTTTATTATGCCTACTATAACGTGGGTGCTGGATACTTATCGGTACAATCAAGACGAAAATTAACATTTTTGGATTGGTTATTTAATGGCATATCAACTTTCTTGGGTTACTTAATGTCAAATCCATCCTTCTCGAAGAACAGTAGTGGTACTATTGAACCGGGAAGATTAGGAAACTATTACCTAAGGTATTTGTTCAAAAGTGAACGAAATAGCGTGACTTGAGTTAGAACCCGCTTACCAAACCTCTACAGTCCAACGCTTTTACCATTACGCCACGAAGACATCCTCTTAACATATTTTAAAAACAACTTCAGAAACAATATGCCTTTGATCCTCCCCCGTTTTTTTTTTTTTTTTTTTGTGTTTTTTTTTTTTTTTTGGTTGGTGGGGGCTTACTTCTCTGTTGGATATACAGATACAATTGTAACTCCCAACGACGGCATGGAACAATTTAAGAAATTTAAACTAAACACTATCCGATCCTTCATATAAGAGATTAGCTTTTATGAAAAATATACCGGTTTCTTCGTTTAGATAAACCTGCATGGGTTATTTAATGCCAAAGCTATCATTGTAGAAGAACAGCAGTGATACTTTTTTTTAATCCTGAGCTGTGGGTGTAATGGTTAAAGCGATGCACTGCGGAATCGTAGTACGCGAGTTCGTACTCCAGTCGTGCTATTACGTTCACTTTCGGGCAAATACCCTTGGGAAAGGTATGAACCCCCTTATTCTCCCTCCAGCTATGGGTAAATAGTAGGACGGACTAGGTTCTTCAGCCTTGGTGAGGCAACTAGTCTAGGAGAAGGAAAACTCTGAATTCAAACCTGTTAAACTCCGCTTAAAAATTGACCTTGTGTCATATCCTGCCCGAGCGGAGGGGTTGGTAAATAGTACCTGAGCTGCGGGTTGGGGATTATGGGGTTCATACCTGCCCCAAAGGTATTAATTTAGCCATTACACCACGGGAACACCTCCACCCTTAGCAGCACTTTAGCCATTACACTACGGAAACACCTCCACCCCTAAAATTATAAGAATCTAAATTCAACCAGTAAATACATGCCTATAGTCTAACTTTAATTGAAGTTTTGGCATGAATTCACCCACAAAGTCAAGCTAAAAGAGCATACCATAGGAATATTGATAAGATGTTCTAAGAGAATAAAGCAAGTTTCAGTCCAATTTGAAATTTAATTATGTGTGGTTGTTAGAAGATGTGACATATCAAGCGGTAAAACAAAATATTGACAGCGGGTGTCCTCGTGGTGTAATGGTTAAAGCGATGGACTGTGGAATTGTAGTAAGCGAGTTCGTACTCCAGTCGCGCTATTACGTTCACATTCGGGTAAATACTCTTGGGAAAGGTATGAACCCCCTTATTCTCCCAACTCTGGGTTAAATAGTACCACTACTGTTCTTCTCGGAGAATGGCTTTGACATTAAATAACCTATACAGGTTTTTATGCCATAAAAAGAAAATATAGACAATAAACTAGAGAGAAGAGTTTTAGTTCTAGTTAACTCACAAATGATTGGTCTCAAGTTTCAAGTCAATAAAGATTACTCAATTCAGTTCAGCATTTAATCCAAAATGGATAAAGTTCCAAATAGTTAAATCCAACATTGACAAGATGTTGTTTTCTATGCAAGAGATGTTGCGTTAAATGGTTTACATGAATCAATTTTTTAAAAGTAATTGGAAGATTCATTTCTCCCAGAATACAACTTAGATGGCTATTTATTTCAAACAGAAAGTTGTTTATGGCTTATACCAAGACAATAATCCAACAGCGTAGTCTTCTGTTTGAGAATCTGTGAAATAGTAAGTGTGTTTCTTGAGTCTAGGTCACAAACCCTCATAAAGAAAATATTTTGAGGGATTTACGGTTTCTCTTTATAAGACAATATGCTTTTGTTTTGTTTTTTCCTGAAAATGTTAAAAGACTTGAATTTACATAACAAGTTCAGAATCAAGTAATTAGTCAGTACAAATAAATTGAGCACAGTTCTACGCTATCATGTATTCCTCTGTAGCACTCACCACAGGAGGCAGTTAAGTTTTATAACCAGGACGTTGCGGTGCCCATGGTGTAATGGTTATCGTCGTAGGAAATGGACACGGCGACACGAGTAAATAGTAGGGCAGACTAGGTTCTACAGCCTTGGTGAGGCAACTAGTCTAGGAGAAGGAAAACTCTGAATTCAAACCTGTTAAACTCCGCTTAAAAAAAACTGACCTTGTGTCATATCCTGCTCGAGCGAAGGGGTTAGTAAATACGATAACCAGGACGTTCCTTTATGCCGGAGAAGTCTTATGTGTCAGTGCAAACTTTTCTAACAAAATGGAGTATGCATTTACCCAACCCCTCCTCCACCTACTGGATGTGACACGTAATCAGTTTTTAAAAGGAGTACATTTGGTTTGAATTCAGAGTTTTCCTTCTCCTTGACTGGTTACCTAATGAAAAAAAAATCAGTCTGTCCTATTCTTTACCCAATTATTTTCACGAAAAACTATCTACTGAGCATAGATGATTTCATACCAGAAGGAAATTAACATGAATTGTAATTAGCTTTGTCCAGGATTAGAACTCGTGTCACCGATTCCATTTTCTGTGACGATATCTGTTACGCTAAGCACGCCTTAGGAAACAATTTTACGGAAAATATTGTAAATACATCTGTGAAATATTATTTTCAGTAGTTTTATTTATTTATCTTATTTATAAGATTTATTTTATTTGGTTTGGTTTCTTTGCTTAATGGTATATAAACCTTCGTGAGTTATTTATTGCCAAAACCATCCTTGTAAAAGAACAATGGTGGAACTATTTAACCCATAGCTAAAGTAGGGGGAAGAAGGGGATTCATACTTTTCCAAAAGGTATTATTTTTCTTTCTTTCTTTTTTCTTGTATCAATTCTTTCTTTCTTTCTTTCTTTCTTTCTTTCTTTTATTTATGTTTTTCTTTATTCTTTCTTTCTTTCTTTTTTCTTGTATCTATTCTTTCTTTCTTTCTTTTTTCTTGTATCAATTCTTTCTTTCTTTCTTTCTTTCTTTCTTTCTTTTATTTATGTTTTTCTTTATTCTTTCTTTCTTTCTTTTTTCTTGTATCTATTCTTTCTTTCTTTCTTTTTTCTTGTATCAATTCTTTCTTTCTTTCTTTCTTTCTTTTATTTATGTTTTTCTTTATTCTTTCTTTCTTTCTTTTTTCTTGTATCTATTCTTTCTTTCTTTCTTTTTTCTTGTATCAATTCTTTCTTTCTTTCTTTCTTTCTTTCTTTCTTTCTTTCTTTTATTTATGTTTTTCTTTATTCTTTCTTTATTTCTTTTTTCTTGTATCTATTCTTTCTTTATTTCTTTTTTCTTGTATCTATTCTTTCTTTCTTTCTTTTTTCTTGTATCAATTCTTTCTTTCTTTCTTTCTTTCTTTCCCATTCCTGCCGTTCCGTAAAAGCAACCATATAAATTAAGCATTAAAGTAATTGGTCTAATTGACATAAAAGATTTTCCTGGCTATAAAAGATTCTTAATTCGATTCAATTATTTTCTTCTCGTTTCAGTCATTGATTTTGTTTGTCTTTTTCCGTTCCTAATGTTTATTCTGTTAAATCTTTGCCTGAAAAGAAAGTGGAATTTGTTTCAGTTTCTCTAATTTCTCTCTTTTTTTTTATTTTTTAGGCTAAGTTCCTGCGCATTGGATGTTGACTATTGCGATTACAGGTGAGTCAATTTGGACTGAATTCTTTTACGTTAATCAATTCCCTTTTACTTATATGCGTGACCTGGCTTTTTCTTTTGCTCCTTTTTACGGGTTTTCTGGTTGTTTTTCTTTTAAAATTTTTATTCATTTTCTTTTTTAGAACATATCCGTCCCTGTCTAATCATTAGTCTCTTATTCTTTCTTTCTTTATTTATTTATTTATTTATTTATATTTGTTCTTTTACTTATTTTTCTTCTTTTTTTCTTCTTTTTTCCGTTCATTTATTTACTTATTTGTTATTTCATTCTGGTTTGTTTGTTTGTTTCTTTCTTTCTTTCTTTCTTATTTTTTTCTTTCTTTCTTTCCTTTTTGTTTCCTTCTTTCTATACCATTTTCTTTTTTTCATTTTCTCTCTTTTCTTTCTTTCTTTCTTTCTTTCTTTCTTTCTTTCTTTCTTTCTTTCTTTCTTCAAAAGAAGTCTTCATCTGAGACATTTCCTTATGGTACTTTCTTATTCGTGTGAATCTTAGTTTAATTTCACTTTATACGTTAATGAATGTTTATATTGGCGATAATGATCGCTCTTATTTGAGGCTGAAATTACACAGCAAATTTCTTTAGTGTTTTTTTTTTCTAATATAATGAATTGATATATGAATGTAACAATAAAATGATATTTAGAATCATAATTTCCTCTTTTTTTAAATCAAAAACAGCAGTATCATAAAGGACTGCTATTATAGAGACTGACTCCGGTGGAGATTATTATTTCTGGGCAGCCCTATTTAGAGAGCACCGTTCAACCAGATAAAGTGATGCTGATGGTGGTGTGAGATTATGAGAGATGCATGATCTTTCACAGATCCTTAACGTCTCCTTTAAAGGAGGACACAACAACGATATGATGAAAAGACTCCTACTGCCCATGTGTAGATAAGTAACTGCATGTTTGCGACTGATCAGGTCTGCTTACGTCACCACACCTAAATCGCCATGGGTTATTTTCGAGAGAACGTTCAGTAGATAGAAATAGCGTAAGGGAACATTTATATATCATGGTATTATAGTGGCCAACGCTTGTACAACACGAATACCACTCTCTCAGTCTTCATGATTATTATCCAATGACAAGCCGAATCAAGATGACTAGTGATCACGTCAATCGCTGGCGTTAAATCAGAGTTTTCCCCTTTTTGTTGGATAACTTGACAAAGAATTTGGGATCCAAGACTCCCAGGAATAATGTGATAGATGGCTGTTGAGCAAAAAGATTCCTCCACTCTTTGACAGGTCTTGTTTTTCATTCTGCAGACTGTCTAGCCACCCTCCACGGGACAAAATCGGCAGGGTACCGGTTTAGTCACTGATGAACCGACAATGAAATAGTTTGGTTGGTTGGTTGATTGATTTTAAAGCATAACAACCCTTGAAAATTATTTATAGCCAAATCCATTTTTATACAAATAATCAGTTCTGTTTCAAACAATTCAGTTTAGCGTAAGTACAGTTTCAATGTCAAAAACAACTCAGTTTAGCACACAGAAACAGTTCCATTTCAAGCAACTCAGTTTAACCAAAGTACACAGTTTAGATATAAGTACACAGTTTAATTGTCTGAAATATTTCTATTTCAAGGTAATCAGTTTAGTCAAATAGTTCTAATTCAAAAAATTCAGTTTAGTATAAGTATAGCTTTGTTTACACACAGTTAAATACAATTGAGTTTAGTATAGGTATAGTTTTTAAATGTTAAAACAGTTCTATTTCGAGCAATTCAAATTAGCGTAAATACAGTTTCAATGTCAAAAGCAGTTCCATTCCAAACAATTCAGTTTAGCATAAGTACGCAGTTTTAAATATCAAAACACTTCTATTTCAAGCAGATCAGTTTAGCATAAGTACACAGTTTAGTTCTATTTGACCCATAGATAGGGCCCTATCAGGTGCTACCACTCTGAGCCAGAGTGGAGTTTGGAGCGATGGCTTTGCATCCCCAAAGCTCCAGCATTACTGGAACCTCACCATCAAATTGTTTAGTGTCACATCCTGGAAACTCATTGTGTGAGGGATCTTACTCTTCTGCAGAGATGCAATCGGTATATTCTACAGCGTCCTCAGCCGACTGGACAAAGGTTTTTTACAGAGAGGCACTTGTGGTGTAATCGTTATCGTCGGTGGAAATGGACATGGGGACACGAGTTCTAATATTATACGCGGCTGCTTGCATTCCGCACACCACTAATACCCTTGCGAAAGGCATGAATCCAATTATTCTCCCTCCAGCTATGTGCAAATAGTAGGGCAGAGTGGCTCTTCAACCTTGGTATGGCAACCGGGCTGGGCGAAGGAAAATTCTGAATTCAAACCTATTAAACTCCGCTTAAAAATTGACCTTGTGTCACATCATGGTCATTGTTCGTAGGTTGGTTGTTTTGTATTACTGCATATTAACCCTTCCGGGTCATTTAACTCCGAATTGAATTTCGAACAATTCAGTTTAGTATAAGTATAGTTTTTTTGTTTACTCACAATGAAAACAGTTCTATTTCAAACTATTCAGTTTAGCTTAAGTACACAATTTAGTTCTATTTGACCCATAGATGGGAGCCTGTCAGGTGCTACCATTCACAGTGGACTTGGGAATGATAGCAATGTAGGGATACTCCCCATTTTCCAAAGTTCCATCATTACTGGAAACTTGCCATCAGATTGTTTAGTATAATACCCAGGGCACTCGTTGATGGTGGGGGATCCTTTCCTCTCCGCAGAGAAGCAGTCGTTGTATTCTATAGCCACAGGCGACTGGCCAA
>CAUZXS010002703.1:87500-125000 GCA_963585895.1 Sepioteuthis lessoniana
GTTTTCTTTTGGTTCTTTTATTTGGTTTGTCTTGTTGGCTTTTATGGCATATCAACAATCGTAGATTTTTTAATGCCAAATACTCTTTATATATATATATATATATATATATATATATATATGATTTGTAAACACATAGTTTGTAGATAACATTTTTAGACATGCCAGAACTCAATTGTTTGCACACAGTTAAATGGTTATACATATGTTCTTTTTTTTGTTTGTCTTGTTGGGTTTTATGGGCTATCGAGCATCGTATATTTTTTAATGCCAAATCCTCTTTATATATATATATATATATATATATATAGTTTGTGGACACATTGTCTGTAGATAACATTTTTAGACATGTCAGAGCTCAATTGTTTGCACACAATTAAATCGTTATACATATGTTTTTTATGGAGGTGCCCGTGGTGTAGTCGTTATAGTCGTAGGAAATGGACACGGCGACATGAGTTCAAATCCTGGACGAGACTGATTGCATTTCAAATAGCACTAACACCCTTGGGAAAGGTATGAATCCAATTATTCTCCCTGCAGCTATGTGTAAATAGTAGGATAGACTGGTTTCTTCAGCCTTGGTGAGGCAACTAGTCTAGGAGAAGGAAAACTCTGAATTCAAACCTGTTAAACTCCGCTAAAAGATTTACCTAGTGTCATATCCTGCCCGAGTGGGGCACCTCTGGTGGTGTAACGGTTAGCAAGCTAGACTAGCAGACCTACACGAGTGAGTTCGAGTCTCATTGGGCGCCCCATTCATTCGGCCTTGTGCCACATCAAAGCAAAGCGCTTTGTAAATTACATATCCTGCCCGAGTGGAGGGGTTGGTAAATAGTATACATATGTTTTTTTTTAAGTCAAATAGTTTGTTAATAATCTTATTTTCAAATGAGTCGCAGATAATATCTTTGCATAAAAGTATTATTATTGTTTGTACACCGTTAAACGGTTACAAAGGTTTTGACACCAATACTTCAATTTAGTATTAATCATTTGCCTCCCCCCCCCGATGCTTTCAAATATTGCTATCTAACATCAATAGTTTTATTTACACATAGTCTATTGTTTGTAGGTCGTCTTATTTTTTAAATGAGTCAGAGCTAATTTCTATGGAAACAAGTATTATTATTGTTTATACAGTTCATCATCATCATCATCATCATCATCATTATGTCGTGCCGCTAGCACGGATATTCCTGACCCTCTCTTGCCACTTCTCCCTATCGTTCATCGCCTCTGGCAGGTCTTCAGGGCTACATCCCGTACTCTCACACAGTTGCTGTATGTATGTTCAAGCTGGTCGTCTTGCTTTTGCTCGGTCATATGTGGAGGTCCATAGGAGTACATCATTTATTAGCTCGTCCCTGCTTCTCCAGCAGTGTTCTGCATGTCTGGTTCGTCTCATTTGGATAGTTTTCGTGATGGGAGGCAGATGGCCGTATAGTTGGTGCCTTTACAGTCAAATGGTTCCAAATATTCTAAAACTGAATTATTTGAAATGCAACTGTTTTTTGACATTGAAACTGTACTTACACTAAACTGATTTGTTTAATATAGAATTGTTTTGCCATTTAACTGTAAACAAAATCTGTTCTTATACTAAACTGAATTAGCTGAATTAGAACTGCCTGACTAAACTGAATAGCTTGAAATAGAAATGTTTTTCACATTTAAACTGCGTACTTATGCTAAACTGAATTGTTTGAAATCGAACTATTTTCATAAAAATGGATTTGGCGTTAAATAACCTACAAAGTTTGATATGCCATAAAACCCAACCAACCAACCAACCAACCAAATATTCTAACGTGAACAGTTCTATTTAGTATTAATCATTTGTTTGAACTCACTTAAATGGTTTCAAATAATTATATTTGCACACAGTTAAATGGTTTCAAATCGTGTTATCTAACAGTTTTATTTGCACACGTTTAAATGGTTTAAAGTATCTCTATGTAACACTGACAATTCAATTTAGGCACACAGTTTCAAGTATTGCTAATAAATACTGGCATTTCTCATCCACATTACTCATTCGTTTGCACGCTGGTAAATTGTTCTTAGTATAGCTGACAATTCAATTAAACATCAGACATTTGTTCACACACAGTTAAATCGTTAAACAGTTCTATTTCTAACAATTCGATTGAACAAAAGTCATTTGTTTGCACACAGCTTGGATATCAAACAGTTCTATTTGACCCATAGATAGGACCTTATCAGGTGCTACCACTCCAGGTCAGAGTGGAGCTGGGAGCGATGATAATGAAGGGGTACCTAAAGCTCCAGGGCTGTAACCTCACTATCGGATTGTTTTATGTCAAATCCAGGACACTCATTAGAGGGTCTTACCCCTTTACAGGGAGGCAGTCGATGTATTCTACAGCCCCAACTTTCTGGACTTATTTATTTGGGTTTTCTCCTCATTGTATTATGACAACATTTAAACCAATTTGAATCCCTATTAGTATACTAAACAAGAGGTGCCCATGGTGTAATGGTTATCGTCGCAGGGAATGGACACGGCGACACGAGTTCAAATCCTGGCCGAGACTGATTGCATTTCACATAGCACTAATACTCTTGGGAAAGGTATGAATCCAATTATTCTCCTTCCAGCTATGGGTAAATTGTAGGGCAGATAAGGTTCTTCAACCTTGGTGAGGCAACTAGTCTAGGAGAAGGAAAACTCTGAATTCAAACCTGTTAAACTCCGCTTAAAAATTGACCTTGTGTCATATCTTGCCCGAGCGGAGGGGTTGGTAAATATAATTAGTATACTAAACAAGTCATAATATTTGTATTTTTATGTTTTTTTAAACTTACAATTCTATTTATAGAATTTTTACGTAGTTCTTCAGAAAGATTAACAGATACAGCACTCTGATCCAAGTTTTAATACCTGGAAACAATGTTTTAGTTTAGGAAGGAGTAACCTTCACATGTTTAAAACTCTCCGTGAAATTTATTATCGACGAACAAGTTTGCATTCAACAAAGGACTTGTATGCCACAACCAAACCGAATTTCTTTTTAATATCAAAATCATCAAGGTGTCCCGATTGCTCACAGTTCCTTGACTCTCTCTCTCTCTCTCTCTCACACACACACACACACACTCTCTCTCTCTCTCTCTTTCTCTCTCGTCCATCGCTCCTCTAGACGGCATCCAGGGCCCGTGAACTTATAATTCTTTTTACTCATAGCAAATTTTTCAAACTAACCCTAACAGGTGGTTTTTCACTGAAGTGTGAGTGACAGCAAATCATATTAGGTCTCCAGGACTCCTCTAAATATTCTTACTGATTATTAACAGTGTTGTGGTCTCGATTCTTTCTCTCATCACCCGTTTCCTCAGTCTCTTTTTCCGTTCTTTGTTGACAGTTCAACTTTATTTGTCTCACGTCCCACCAAACGGACGAGTGTGGCGCAAGGCCTTTTTAAGATTGGTCCGGGCGCAGGTTCGTAGCCCAGATACGCCCGGCATTCCCAAAAATGCCTGGGGCCACGTCAGTATTCCCCTAAAAAGAGGCGCCTCAGGCGCCAGGCGATAAACCTACCCCCCGCGAAGGGTTAGAGCCTGGGGGGTGACCCTCTGAGGCTCGAGGATTGTCAGACATGGCCGCGTAACGCGAATGCTAGGCCTCCCTAGCACCCGCGCCAGGCAGCTTCGATTGACTACTGCATCCAGAGACGTGACCCACCCGACCAGGTCCGTGCTGCTGACACCACGGTCGGCTGAAGAGTGACCCATCTACTGGATCTAGCGGATTAAATCAAGCTGGTAATCAGATTGCTACGACTGTTGTTATGGTCGTCATGTTTCACAGCTTTTTCAGCTCTTTTGCATGACCCAGAAAATTATTATTATTATTATTAGGATTATTATCATTATTATTTACCCTTTGCCAGTTTTTCACATCAGTTTTAGCTGATGGTCTCCCACTGGAGTCTGAGTGACCGCAAGTCTCCTCATGATTCTTCTCAGTATTCTGGCCGTTCTCAACAATGCTGTCGTTTGGATGGTCTCTACTCGTCCTCCAACCTCCAAGTCCTCCAGTCCCTTTAATAATCCTTTAGTTACTGTACCAAATGCACCTATCACAATCGGTATAATTGTTCCTTTCATGTTCCATAGTTTTTTCAATTCCCTTGCAAAGTCGATGTACTTATCCTTTTCACACTCTCAGTTTTATTCTGTGGTCAACCGAGACAGCAAAGTCGACAATTTTGCAAATTCTCTTTTTTGTTGTTGATGATCATTAGGTCTGGTCTTCTGGCCGAGGTGAAGTGATCCGTCTGTGTGTCAAAGTCCCAAAGGAGTTTATGTGTGTCATTTTCTAGGACAGATGCTGGGCTGTGCATATACCATTTGTTTGTATGGTCAAATTTAAATTTCTTGCACATTTCCCAGTGGATCACCTAGCCTACCCAGTCGTGTCTAGTCTTATACTCCTTCTGTGCTAATTTGCTGCATTCGCTTATTATGTGATTGATCGTTTAAACTCCATCACCGCAGAGCCTACATTTGCTAGATTGTTGCGTCTTATCTATTTTCGCTTTGATATGATTGGTTCTTACGTTGTTTTGTGCTACTATTCGGAGAGATCCTGATTCTCTCTTAAAGTTTCCTTTTCTTTGCCAGGTCCAGGTATTCTCGTGTGAGATGTTGCTTATTAGTCGTACTCTTTGTGAGTCTTTCACACCAGTGTCAGCTGATGGGTTTTCACTGGAATCTGAGTGACAGCAAGTCTCCTCAAATCTCCAGGACTCTTCTCAGTATTCTGGCCGACATTAACAATGCTGTACTTTGGATGGTCTCAGCTTGTCCTTCGATTTTCAATTCCTTCACCTCTCTTACTAAGGTTTGGTTAGGTTTGGTGGGTTTTATGGCATATCAACCTTTGTAGGTTATTTAACGCCAAATCCATTTTTATCTAAATAATCTGTTCTATTTAAAACAATGTCCGGACATTGGCCTAGCGGTTAGAGTGTTCGCTAATGGCCCGGGAGACCTGGGTTCGATCCCAGGTCGAGTCATACCAAAGACTCAAAAAATGGTACTTGATGCCTCCTTGCTTAACACTCAGCATTATAAGGTACGGATCAAGGGTAAAGTGGAGCAATCCAGGGAAAGGAGTAGCGCCCTTCCCTACACCTTGGTGTAGTAAGCTATCGAAAAGGGAGCCTTTGGGTCACCCTCGACTATGGTCGCCAACTTTACTTTTTTATTTAAAACAATTCAGTTTAGCATAAGTACACAGTTTCATTGTGAAAAACATTTCTATTTCAATCTATTCAAGCAGTTATATGTAACAATTCAGTTACGTGTAAATACAGTTTTAATGTCAAAAACAGTTCTATTTCAAATAATTCAGTTGAGCATAAGCACGCAGTTTAAATGTAAGTACAGTTTAATTGTCAAAAAAATTTCTATTTCAAGCTATTCAGTTTACTCAAACAATTCAGTTTAGCATAAGTATGCTGTTAGTTCTATTTAAACCTTAGATAGGGCTCTATCAGGTGCTACCACTCCGGGCCAGAGTGGACCTGGGAGCGATGGCAATGAAGGGGTACTCCGCATTCCCCAAAGCTCCAGCACTGCTAGAACCTCACCATCAGACTGTTTAGTGTCATATATAGGACACTCGTTGGGGTGGGGGTCTTACCCCTCTGCAGAGGTGCAGTCAGTGTATTCTACAGCCCCAGCTGACTGTGCAACTCTCTTACTAAGCTTTTGCAGATAGTTCCAAATGCATCAATTACAACTGGTACTGCCGTCACCTTCATGTTCCATTTTTTTTTTAGTTCACTGGCAAGTTCTAAATATTTGTCTCTGTTTTCTTTTTCTTTGATTAACTGGGATGGTTTAGTCCACTATTCGGCAGGTTCTCTTATTTTTTGTTAACTATAACTAGGTCTGGTCGTCTGGTCGGGGTTTGGTGATCCGTTTGTATCTCAAAATCCCAGAGAATTTTGTACGTCTCATTCTGTAGGACATATCTAATTTGGGCATATACCATTTGTTCGTATGGTCAAATTTCAGTTTCTTGCACAATTCCCTGTGGATCACCTTGCCAACCCAGTCGTGCCTCGTCTTATACTCCTTCTGAACTAGATTGCTGCATTTTCTTATAACGTGATTAATCGTTTCGTCTCCATCATCACATAATTCCATTGTTATAATTATCATTATTATTATTATTATTTACAGGTTGTGTTATTTTTCCAGTCTTTCAGACAGACTTACTGATTGTTACAATAACTATTCTTGTATTTTCACATTTCTGCTTTTCCTCTCAAGGTCTTGCTTAAATCGGAAAAGAGAACGCAAGAAAGGACGAAGATCGAGCGAGCGAGAGAGAGAGAGAGAGAGAGAGAAAGAGAGAGAGAGAATTCCAGAGGAAAAGCGGCCGTCCTGTTACCGAAAATAACTGCCAATTAAATTTAATATTTACCCTATCTCGTCCGTCGTTTTGTTAGCGGGTTCCGGTTTCCGTCAACTACTTCGTGTGGCCCGGCCACTTGTTAACCACCCTACATTTAGAACATTTACAGCACACACACACACACACACACATGCACGCACCCACTGATAGATAAATTGGGAGAGAACTGTTGGCTGATGTAACTGAGTTTTTCGCGTTGTAGTTCGAGTACAGGTAAAAGTCAGGAGTGATTTTCACATGTAAAATCTGGACGCACCACAAACTTACTTCTTGTATAACTAACTTTAGTTTAGCACAAAGCCAGAGCTATGTGGCACCCAGTGAGAATCGAAGCCAAGCATCGTGGCCATTACAGTATGCGAAATTCTCTACTCTATACTTACTAAACATACACACACACACACACACACACACACTTATATATATATATATATATATATATATATATATATATCACTTACAATCTTGGATATTGACAGAAAAAATAGCCGAAAATATTGTGACCTGTAATTTAACTACCTGATTTGGTGCATTATCGCCAGCGATGTCGCAATATATATATATATATATATATATTTCTAACTAAACGGCTGAAGAAGAAGCTAGACGGCAACTACACAAGAATGTTGAGAGCAATATTGAACAAGCCCTGGCGGCAACACGCCACAAGACATTAACTATACGGCCACTTGCCTCCCATCACGAAAACTATACAAGTTAGACGAACCAGACACGCAGGGTACTGCTGGAGAAGCAAGGACGAGCTCATCAGTGATGTACTCCTATGGACCTCTGCATATGGCCAAGCAAAAGCAGGACGACCAGCTCGAACATACATACAGCAGCTATGTGAGAATACGGGATGTAGCCCTGAAGACCTACCAAAAGAGATGAATGATAGAGAGAAGTGGCGAGAGAGGGTCAGGGATATCCGTGCTAGCGGCATGACATGATGATGATATATATATATATATATATATATCCCAATCGTACGAGGAGGATGTGATGACAGGTCAATTTTCTAGCGGATTAAAGCTGGTTTGAAGTCAATGGTTTCCTTTTAGATGGGTCGCTTTACCAAGGCTAGATAACCTAGTCTGCCCTAGTATTAACTCATAGCTGGTGGAGGGGTGTGTGTGAAGAGATGCACTCATACCTATCCCAATGGCATTAGCGCGAATTGAAAGGCAAAAAGCATCGTACAGTATTTGAACTTGGCTCACCGGTTTCATTTCCTACGACAATAACCATTGTGCTAAGCAAGTGTCAGTCATTTTTATCATTCTTATCAAAAGTAATTGAATATTCATATCAATTCAAATGAGCAACTTTCTCTCGTCCAGGTCCTTTTCCATCCAAATGCGACCAGTTACGTCGGCCATTTTAATGATATTGTAAATAGCACTTTTCGAACATACAAATATAGAATTCATTGTTCTGTATGAGCACTTAAACTTATCTGGTCACACAATCATTGCCCTAGTTTCTACTGACGAGATACATTTTACTTTGGCAAGCTTACCAAAATTTTGAAAGACAATTTTATAAATATATCTAGAGCGATGGGGATATTATTATTATTATTATTATTGGGTTTTTGGTTTAAGTTGCGTTTTTGCATTGATTATGTTGGTATTACGTTGGTTATGTTGGTATTTCGTTGGTAGCGTTGGTATTTCGTTGGTTGTTATCCCCTCGCTAAATGTTGATGGAAAATAAAGGTAGTGGAGAAGAACGAAGACGTCGATAGGTTTTGTATCTAGGTTTTAATGGCAGCATGAAGTAAGGGGTTTACGCTGGTATGCTGCGAGGTCTCGTAATAAGGAAAGAAGGTAGGAAGTTGTTAGAGTGTATCATCTAATTTGTTTTTAACTAGGATCCCTTGGTCTAGAAGAATAGACCCAAGGGGTCCATAAACTAGATGGCTCTTCTCAGAGTGTATAGTGTTGCTACTGCTATCCAGGAGCAGACGAATAGACGTCTGTTACCATTGAGGATTTCTGAGGGAGAGAGAGTTTCGCAGGCTTTCTTCAATTTTTGGTGCTGCTAGGAAATATGGTTCGGGTTGAATAGGACAGGGCATCCTGATTGGGTGAAAATGTTCGGCGACTCTAACGGTCAAATTAAATTACGCGCCAAACGAAAAATACAAGTTTCTTTCTGCTACATATCTTCCATCATACTTTTGAGTGTGCAAGTTAATTTTAAGCAGCCAGCTTAAAATAACTGACATTCATATTGAAGACAAATCATTAGTTTAAAGGAAATATATTACTTCATTTAAAATGTCCTGGTTTAGAATATTGTTAGATAATAGTTTAACTGAATCCTTTTATTTGGCTTGTTGAGTAGACATCGAATAACCATTAAACGGCTGGAAAGATACTTTTAGTCAACTCAGTTTAATTGACTAATAGTGACCTTTAAGATAAGTTGAAAGCTTGGTTGTCATTGAAGCATTGTAAAGTCATGTGACTAAAATCCTCGAAGTTAGAATTTAGATTTCAACTCTGAATTTGTTTTAACCAAAGCCGTTGAAATCTTCAGATTTAATTCTTATCAGTGTTCCATTGGCTTACTCTCGGCTTTTCATTCGAGTCGGTTATATAATTTAATAGACGTCTAAATGAATAAATTTATGTGCGCGCCCAAAGAAAGAAGACTTTATATTTGTTATTATTCATTCCAGTGAAAAGAATTGAGCGTGTAGTGAAGAAGATAGAATAGCGAGGCGAAGAGAAGAACTGATTCAATCCGAATTTCAATACCTATACAACAATATATATAAAAAAGAGCAAAAAGCGCTTTAATTTTAACTACAACTCAAATAAAAGAAAATAAGTATTATTTTAAAGACACTATACTCATACAATAAACTCATACAATATATATATATATATAACAAAAAACAGTGGACACAAAATCTTTCAAACCAATTGATGACAATTGAAGAAGTATATTACTAGTTAGGATGCTATAGGTGTTTTTTTTTCTTGCGACCAAGACCTCCTTTTTATGATAATTTTTCAATTTTCTGATAATCTTTGAGGTAAACATTAATATAGGAATAATGGCGATTCTTTATAATATCACGAAGAGACAGTCCTCATTTATTGTATGTCACAATTTGACCTTTTTCAAACACCAACAAATGCTTACACACCATTAGCAAAGGACTAATCACAGATTAGGGTATCACATCAAGGAAAACGAAATTATAAGAAATCTTTTTCTTGTTTTGTATTTCTGAGAATCCTCTTTTTAGAAAATTATGACCTTTCGCAACAACTATGGGAACTTTGACAATAATAATCCAGGAAAATAATTACTTCGATCTTTTCACTGTGATTATTCTTTTTTTTTTTTTTGGTTTTTGGTTTTTTATTTTTGCTTTTTTTAATTTTGCTTTTTTGTAAGTTGTTTGTTCTTTGTTTGCTTTTTGCTGTTTTTTTTTACTTCTCGTAAGGTTTTTGCTTGTTTATAATTGTCCTTTGTTTATTGTTTTTTTGGTGTTTTTTGTTGTTTCTTTTGTTTTTTGTAAGTTTTTTGTTTGTTTATGTTTGTTTGTTTGTTTGTTTGTTTGTTTGTTTGTTTGTTTGTTTGTTATTTTTTCCTTTCTGTAAGTTTTTGTTTGTTTATGTATGTCCTTTATTTGTTTGTTTGTTTTTTTGTTTGTTTTGGGGAGTACTTTTTGTAAATTTTTTTGCTTGTTTATGTTTGCCCTTTGTTTATTTTGGCGGGTGCTTTTTGTAAGTTTTTTGTTTGTTTATGTTTGTCCTTTGTTTCTTTGTTTGTTTGTTTGTTTTGGGGAGTGCTTTTTGTAAGTTTTTATTTGTTTATGTTTGTCCTTTGTTTGTTCTGGGGAGTACTTTTTGTAAATTTTTTATTTGTTTATGTAGGTCCTTTTTTGTCTGTCTGTTTGTTTGTTTGTTTTGGGGGTGCATTTTGTAAGTTTTTTTTCTTTGTTTGTTTTGTGTATTTTTTTTACAAATTTCATTTTTGCTGGGGGTGGGGTCTAATACTGTATATGCCCAAACTTTTCAAAAACTTAAAATCTTCTAGAAAAGTGGGAAAATTTTGTCTATGTTAATCTTACGAAAAGGAGTATTCGTCCCCTTAATTTATTTCTTTATATGACCACTAATGAGAAAGTAGTCAAGCTTGTGACTACCGCACCCACTAAGACGATCCAGAAACTTAGGCAGGATAATGTATGTATGTCTTTTTAGGATGTGACTGGGTGTCTTGCAATGGAAGTGCTTATAAGTACTTTCCTGTAAGAATTCTTCGCTTTTGCACGCGAGGACACAGAAATAATACGTATATAAGTATACTTGCACGTATCTGGATGTTTATAAGTGCCTAGGTATCTGTGTGAGTGTGTAACGCTATTAATGATTAAAACTCTTGACAAAGACGGAAGTCCCGACCCCGCCGACAAGTACCCTTTTTTAACCAACACTTAGAAGGCCCTTTTTTAACCAACACTTAGAAGGTTCCAACAGCTACAATGGCAGCCACAAGACAAAACCTCCAAAAACAATGCCCAGTGAGATTACCACCTCTGCCAATACACACAAAAAAAAAACCCACTGTAGAATTGACAATAATCGACACACAATGACCCCATAAGACAAACAACACAATTAAAAGGAAAACACAGTCGACTACAATTGTTTCTTAGTAACGCCCATACCAGTTAAAAAAACAACAAATTTAGGATTAACGAAAAATCTGAAAAAATTGTGGACCCTTCAGCTCCTATTGTTTATATCGTGTATTCTTATATTTCCATAAAGTATTCGTACTAAGTGAATATAAAAAGCCCTTGGAGAAATTCACACTCGATTTTGATATTACCGACGTCCGTGTCGATATCCTTCACCGTCTCAATAGCATAATTTCCATTGTGAATCTATCAAACTGGCGGGCTGAGAACACAGGACCATTTGTCAACTTAACTCATTTCAAGTCACCCAAGTAAACGGGAAGAAATAAATGTACAGAAGAAAGAAAGAAAAGAAAGAAAGCAAAGAAAGAAAGAAAGAAATCTAAGAAAGAAAGAAATCAAAGAAAGAAATAAAGAAAGGGCTGAGAACACCGGACCATATGTCAACTGAAATCATTTCAAGTCACCCTAGTAAACGAGACGAAATAAATGTACAGAAGAAAGAAGGAAAAAAATCAAAGAAAGAAATCAAAGAGAGAAAGAAAGAAATCTAAGAAAGAAAGAAAGAATGAATGAAAGAAATCAAAAAAAGAAAGAAAGAAATCAAAGAGAGAAAGAAAGCAATCAAAGAAAGAAAGAAAGAAATCAAAGAGAGAAAGAAAGAAAGAAAGAAAGCAATCAAAGAAAGAAAGAAAGAAATCAAAGAAAGAAAGAAAGAAAGCAATCAAAGAAAGAAAGAAAGAAATCAAAGAAAGAAAGAAAGAAAGAAAGCAATCAAAGAAAGAAAGAAAGCAATCAAAGAAAGAAAGAAAGAAAGAAAGCAATCAAAGAAAGAAAGAAAGAAAGAAAGAAAGCAATCAAAGAAAGAAAGAAAGAAATCAAAGAGAGAAAGAAAGAAAGAAAGAAAGCAATCAAAGAAAGAAAGAAAGAAATCAAAGAAAGAAAGAAAGAAAGAAAGAAAGCAATCAAAGAAAGAAAGAAAGAAAGAAATCAAAGAAAGAAAGAAAGAAAGAAAGCAATCAAAGAAAGAAAGAAAGAAATCAAAGAGAGAAAGAAAGAAAGAAAGCAATCAAAGAAAGAAAGAAAGAAATCAAAGAAAGAAAGAAAGAAAGAAAGAAAGAAAGAACACCCAGCGAAAAGGTAAAATACAAGACTAAAATATAAACCGTGATAGAAAATAAAAGAAAATCATTAGCAGAATTCTCGATCCTTAATGCTGGGGACGATAATATCAATAGTCATGATATATATATATATATATATGAGACACGCCGACTACGCTGATGACTTGGCCTTACTGGCGAATATGCCTAATCAAGCAGAGACACTACTGCATAGTTTGGAACGAGCCGCAGCAGGCATTGGCCTCCATGTCAATGCACACAAAACTGAATATATGTGTTACAACCAAACGGGCAACATCACCACACTAGACGGAGCCTCTCTGAAACTAGTGGACAAATTCACCTACCTAGGAAGTAGCGTCTCATCAACCGAAAACGACATCGACACACGACTGACGAAAGCATGGACGGCTATCGATAGGCTCTCGATCATATGGAAATCAGACCTGACCGATAAAATGAAACGCAGTTTCTTCCAGGCAGCGGTTGTATCGATACTGCTATATGGATGCACTACATGGACGCTAACTAAACGGCTGGAGAAGAAGCTAGACGGCAATTACACAAGAATGCTGAGAGCAATATTGAACAAGTCCTGGCGACAACACCCCACAAGACACTAACTATACGGCCACTTGCCTCCCATCACGAAAACTATACAAGTTAGACGAACCAGACACGCAGGGCACTGCTGGAGAAGCAAGGACGAGCTCATCAGTGATGTACTCCTATGTGAAGAGCTATGTGAAGACACAGGATGTAACCCTGAAGACCTGCCAGAGGCGATGAATGATAGGGAGAAGTGGCGAGAGATGGTCAGGGATATCCGTGCTGGCGGCACGACATGATTATGATGATGATGAAATAAACACGACGTCACGAGTTCAAACCCTGGAGGAGACTTTACATTTCCTATAGTTCTAATACTCTTGGGAAAAATATGAATCCAGTTATTCTACCACTAGCTATGAGTAAATAGTACGGTAGACAGGGATCTTCAACTTTGGTATGGCAACCAGTCTACGAAAAGGAAAACTCCGAATTTAAACCAGTTAAATTCATTTTGTGTCGCATCCTGCTCGTACGGAGGGATTGCTAAATATATATATATATATATATATATATATATATATATATATTCAATAAGAAGTTAACAGTTGGCGGTACTTTTTACAGTTGCACTCTTTTCTAGGAAATCAATGTTGATGGGTAATTTCATGTCCCGAGACATTATCGGCATGATCTTATTCACTGACCTCTACGCCCAGAACTTTTTCTTTACCGGGATGTTCGGATGTTTCAATTCTATGGTCTGTCTTCTCGACTTACACTCATGTTTACCTTATTTGTAAATATTTTCTTGCTAAAAAAATCGTTACAAGTGTCTATCGTCCATAGCACTAGGCAGTTTCTCCAGACAGCATACAGTGTCCACACAGAGCTGATAAATCTAGGCCATTACCAAATATATATATATATATATATATATATATATATATATATATATATATATATATATTACGGTCGTTATACAATAAAAATTAAAACAACTGTAACACATAGGATGTGTTTCGGTTTCTTTGTTTAATGGCATATCAAACTTCATGGGTTAATGACAACCAAAGCCATCCTCGTAGAAGGACTATAGAGATACTATAGAACCCGGAGCTGAGGATGGGATAATAAGGGGTTTCATACCTTTCCTAAGGGCATTAGTCCGAAACTGAAAGCAATGACGCGATTGGAGTTCGTTCTTGCTTACTACGATGTTGCAGTTCAATTCATTAATCACACCGTTAACACAAAGGAAACCAGGAGGTTGTAGTGTAATGATTATTGTGACTGGAACTGGATGCAAAGTGCCGAGTTCAAATCTTGTTAGGTGCAATTTGTAGTTGGGAATGGCATGAAACCAGCAAAGGGTAAATAGAAAGGCAGATTTGGAGCATTATGCTTGGTATTGCGACCAATTTAGGAAAAGGAAAATGCAAAATTTCAAAAGTAGTTGAACTCTTCGAAAAAAATGATAGAGAGAGAGAGAGAGAGAAGGGGGATCTTTGTATTTAACTTATATTTGTCTTCTCTTTATATATATATATATATATATACATGGAGAGTGAGAAAGAAAGAGGATATTTGGATTTAATTCATATATATATATATATATATATATATATAGAGAGAGAGAGAGAGAGAGAGAGAGAGAGATGAGAGGAGAGTGAGAGTCTGTAAGAGATGTTATTTGCCTTCAATTTAAAATACACATACACACACATATCTAAATAGAGAGAGGGGGGGAGAGAAAGACAGTGAAAGAGGTTATTTGCGTTCAATTTGAAATACACATACACGCACACATACACACACACACACGCATATATATATATATATATATATATATATATATATATATATATATATATATATAGAGAGAGAGAGAGAGAGAGAGAGGTGGTTTGTGTTCAGTTTATATATATACATATATATATATATATATGTGTGTGTGTGGGTGGGTGTGTGTGGGTGATGTCTCTATGTATATGAGAAATTTTATAAGGGTATAACGTGTCTAGAGAACATCAAGTCAGCAATGAATATATATATATATATATATATATATATATATATATATATATATATATATATAAATATATTTCAAAAGGATTTGTTTGTGTATGCATATTTTTATGCATGTATATATGAACATATTTAGATATACACGTATATACACCCATACGTGTGTATATACTCGAATGTACGAGTGCATATATATATATATATATATATATATATATATATATATATATATATATATATATATATATATATATGCATGTAAGTGTGTGCCATTTATGCATACACACACACAAATATATATGTATATATATATATATGTTTGTACATATGTATATATATATATATATATATGGGTGTGCACATATGTGTGGGTATGTGTGTATATGCATATATATGTGCGTGTGTGTGTGTGTGTGTGTGTGTGTGTGTGTGTGCTAAGCGGTTAAAGAAAATTACTGACATTTGTAGCTAGGATTGAAATTATGATAATTTCCCCGTAATGTCGGGATTTTATTCATTTATTTATTTACTATTTTTTTTCATTTACCGGTGTTTCTATGTACGCATGCGTGCACACAGTCTCTCTTGTACCATTCTCTCTCTCTCTCTCTCTCTCTCTCTCTCTCTCTCTCTCTCCTCATGTGTGTGTAGGGATGTATATATGCCCTGAACTATAAAATATTTCCCATTTTACCCCTCAACACACTCACACGTTTTGTTACAAACTCTAGAAATCAGTGGCAGTTTTCTAAGAGTGATAATCACTGTCGAGAACCGATGTAGGTTAGTGGCTTTATATTTGTGTTTGCGTGTATATGTGTTTGTTTATGTGTGTGTGTGCGCGCGCACGAACATGTGTGTATGTGCAAGTATATATGTGTATGTATACAACCCCCTTACATATCTGAATTTAGTAGCCTTTATCATCTCTCTGTCTGTCTGTCTGTCTGTCTGTCTCTCTCTCTCTCTCTTAGTATATATATATATATATATATATACATGTGTATGTGTGTTACTTAGTACGTAGATATGTCTGCTCTATCTTCTCACTCTTACTGTGAATGCCTGTGAGCATACGAGTATATATATATATATATATATATATATATATATATATATATATATGTGTGTGTGTGTGTGTGTGTGTGTGTGTAAACACCCAACCTATCTGAATGTTAAGTAAGACCTGTCTACATCGTCTGGCATTCATGCCGGGTGGTTTGTGCAAAAATTAACAGTACAGTTCCAGAGTGAAAGGGGCCCACCCCAGGCACCAACTGCCCTTTCACCTAAAAATGGTAATAGCTAGGCTGATTGTCCGGTGCCTGAGGCGCACCTTAAAGAGAATGGCGGAGAAACTTGAGGAATTTTTAAAATTGCCCCTTGAGAAACTTGTTTTCTTTAGGCACCCCACCTTAAATCGACCTTGAGTCCCACCCTTAAGTCGTCTAGAGCTTGACTTGATAAATAATAATTGTTAATATTCATGCATAACATGCAATGTGTATTATATGTAATAGGAAATGAATTTTATTACAGTCATGTGATATCTAATTTGTACAATGATTTCAAAAAAGAAGTTTTTGATAGATAATTGTCCGATGTTATTCATCTATCATTTCAGTTGTCTACATTTCAATCCTGACCGCCGGTAAAAATAATAAAGAATACTTACTATAGCTTCAAACATGCACCCAGTGGGGGATTACGGAATTAGAACAATCTTCCCCAGTGGATTGAATAAAGGGTTCGGCTCGAAGTTCTGTGTGGGCTTCCGAGTTCGGCAAGAAACGACTGAAGAAGGCCGAAGGACCCGTCGGCCGAAGCGTTGGCAAAATAACAATAAAGACGATGATGATAGTTCGAATATTCTAAATGACAAAAATGTATTTTTTTTAAAACAGAGGGAGTAGTTTTTTTGGCTTACTTTTTGGTTTGGTTTAGTTTAGTTTTATGGTCTAACGAGTATTGTAGGTTATTTAATGCCAAATCTTCTTTATACATATATATTGTTTGACTTGGTTAAGTTTTATGGTATATCAACCATTGTAGGTTATTTAATGCCAAATCTTCTTTATACATATATATTGTTTGACCTGGTTGGGTTTTATGGCATATCAACTATTGTAGGTTATTTAATGCCAAATCCTCACCATACATATATATTGTTTGACTTGGTTGGGTTTTATGGCATATCAACCATTGTAGGTTATTTAATGCCAAATCCTCTCCATACATATATATTTTATGGATATGATTTGTAAACATATTTTGTTGATTACATTCTCAAATGAGCCTAAGCTCATTCTTTAACACACAGTTAATTAGTTTCAATTATTCCTATCAAACACGAATAATTCTATTTACTATTAATTATTTGTTTGCACACAGTTAAATGTATACGCTTATGATTTGTACCTAAATAGTTTGCAGGTAATTTTATTTTTAAATGAGTTAAAACTAGTTTGCATATTAATGCTGCTATTGTTTCGATACGGCTAAATGGTTTTAATTATTGCTATCTAACTCTTATAATTCTATTCAATAAGTGCCCGTGGTGTAATGGTTATCGTCGTAGGAAATGAACACGGCGACACGAGTTCAAATCCTGGACGAGACTGATTGCATTTCACATAGCACTAATACCCTTGAGAAAGGTATGACTCCAATTATTCTCCCTCCAGCTAGTAAATAGTTGGGCAGACTAGGTTCTTCAGCCTTGGTGAGGCAACGAGTCTAGGAGAAGGAAAACTCTGAATTCAAACCTGTTAAACTCCGCATAAAAATTGACCTTGTGTCATATCCTGGCCGAGCGGAGGGGTTGGGTAAATATGATAATTCTATTCAATATTTATCATTTATTTGCATACAGTGAAGTAGTTACAAGTATTGCTATTTAACACTAATTATTTGATTCAACACTATTCATTCAGTAGATATTTAGAGTTTGATTTGGATAAGAAAGCTATTTTACGAGACTTAACCGTCTAAAATGAGAAACTAAGAAGTAGTTGTTTTGTGGCGATTATAATGAAATTAAAACCAGTAACATCCGCTCATTTACAAATAAATGGTGAGCGTCGATTGAAATGGAATCGGTGATTCGAGTTCAAATCTGGGTCGAAGCAGATTGCGTTTCACTTCGCGCTGATGCCCCAATTTATCCGTCTTTCTCTAAGCTATATGTTAATAGCAGAACAGCTTCGTTTCTTTAGTCTTGATTAGGCAACCAATGTAAGGGAAGGAAAACTCTGAATACAAACCAGCATCTACCAGCTTTAAAAACGACTTTGCTTCACATTCTGCCTTCAATTTGGACAGGGTGGGGGTTAAATACAATTCTGAAGCCAAAATCAATCAGGGTCGGGTCTTTTGTGTGATCATGAATTGAAATTCCATCTTTAAAACAAATGACGCAGCGAAGAGTGGATACTATAACTTTATTAGTAGAGTGTTCGCCAATGGTCCGGGAGATCGGGTTTCAATTCCAGGTCGAGTCATACCAAAGACTCAAAAAATGGTACTTGATACCGCCTTTTTTAACACTCAACATTACAAGGTAACGATCAAGGGTAAAGTGGAACAATCCAGGGAAGGATCAGCGCCCTCTCCTACCCCTCAGTGTGGTAGCTATTGAAAGGGGAGCCTTCGGGTAACCCTCGACTAAGGTCGCCAACTTTGCTTATTTAATTCATATATATATATATATATATATATATATATATGAGCGACGTTATAGATACATACATATTTCAGTTTTCTCTCGATAATTACATGCATCTTTGTCTCTGAAAATAATGTGTGAGAGTGTGTATGATTTTTTTTTTCCGTAGGGTGACTCTCTAAGATGATTTAGGTCAATATGGATAGTTGACCTATAAATCGGCCATATTGTCTTTTCGGACTGCGTTCGGATAAGTTTCAGTGAAGAGAGAAGTTAACAAATGCATGTATCAGATGGTATGGGAGAAACAATGGGGGGGAGCTTTAGACAGAATAAAAGATTTATATATATATATATATATATATATATGTTTGTGTGTGCGTGTGTGTGTGTGTGTGTGTGTATGTGTGTGTGTGTGTGTGAGTGCGCGCGCGCGCACGTGTGTGTGTAAGCGGTTGTGTGTTCGATGGTTGTAGACAGACAAAAAAAAAAAAAAAAAAAATGGCTACGTCGGCGGCGTTAATCGGGTGAAATAATCCCTGGTCCGAGACATAATAAATCATGACCGCTGTGTAAACAAACCCAACTCTAACCGTTGCAACTCACTTGCCAGTGTTTAGGATCAATCTTCATCCGTTGTACTTGAGTAAATCTTTGCCTCACTATAAATGGAGCGTTTCCGGTGGCTGTGTTTTTTTGGGTTTTTTTTTTTTTGTCGTTACCTTATATTACGCGAGATACAAATACCTCGCAGCTCTTCTGACATACACACACTAAACATTGACATTCTCAGAATTATTATGGCTGCGAGTGTCAGGGGGAAAATATGGTTCCATTTCGGGAAGTCTGCTATGAACAGAAGAAAGTGAAATTGTCAAATGAAAAGCATAAAAGCACACAAAAACAACGCGAATACGCATATTGAAAGATGGATGTTTTCATTGAAAAATTCAGAAACCAAGCATATCTTAAAGAATATTGTATGTTAAGGAATACCTTCTTGTTTTCAATTTACTAGGGATAATACCAAACTTTATCCGTTCGTCGGGCTCAAGGATCTCTGAGGATTGTGCAGCTACCTCTTCGATCCTATTAGCCCAAGGTTTACCCGAAGTGGTTGTACTTGTTCAGGTCCTATCTATAAGTCAAATTGAAGAGTTTAAAAATTATCAGTATTAGATATAAATACTTGAAACCACATCGCTGTGTGCAAATTTCAGTATTAGATAAGAATACTTGAATGAAACCACATAACTGTACACAATTTCTTTGTATAAGATAGAAATACTTGAAACCATATAACTGTGTGCAAATTATTTGTATTTGATAGGAATGTCTATGGATCAAATAGAACACTTTTTACATTTAACGGTTTGTAAACAAATGACTGATATTTAATTAAATTGTTAGTGATAGATAGCAATACTTGGAACCATTTAACTGTGTAAATGAATGAGTAATATTGAATGGAATAATTAGTGTTGAATAGCAATACTTGTAGCCTCGGCACTGTGTGCAAACAAATGAGTAATATTGAATAGAATTATAAGTGTTGAATAGCAATACTTAAAACCGTTTAACAGTGTGCAAAAAAAAAAAATGAGCTCAGAATCATTTTAAAAAGTTATCAACAAAATGTATTTGCAAATCATATATATTTAATATATATATTTATAAACAAGATTTGGCATTGAATAATCTACAACGGTTGATATGCCATAGAACCCACTCAAACCAAACTAAACCGGTGACCGGAGTTCAAATCCTGGATGAGATTGCATTTCACATAACGGTAATCCATGGGAAAGGTATGAATCCAACTCCTCCCTCCAGCTATGGGTAAATAGTAGGGCAGACTTTTTACCTCAGCGTGGAATTGAAAAAATTCTTTATTATTTGTGTATAAAATGCACCTCTAAATTTTGGCTACAAAATTCTAAAAAAGATATCTCGATTATAAATAGTAAATAAGTTGGCGACTTTACTCAAGGGTAACCCGAAGTCTCCCTTTTCAATAGCTACTTCATTGATGTTGGGGAGGGCGCTACTCCATCCCCAGGATTGCCCCACTTAACCTTGGTCCTCACCTTATACTGCTGAGAGCTGATTAAAGCGGAATCAAGTACCATTTTTTGAGTCTTTGGTATGACTCGACCTGGGATTGAACCCCGGTCTCCAGGACTATTGGCGAGCACTCTACTCATTAGGCCAATAATTCGTAGCAACTAAATTTGGTTTGGTTTGGTTTAATGGCATATTGACCATTGTTGGTTATTTAATGCCAAATCCTGTTCTTGCATATATATTAAATATATGATTTGTAAAGATATTTTGTTGCCACACACTGTTAAATGATCAAACAGTTCTATTTCTAACAATCTAATTTAACATAAGTCAAAGTTATTGCTATGTATAACTAAGAATTCAGTTAAACATCAGTCATTTATTTCCACATAGTTAAATGATCAAACAGTTCTTTTTTAAACAATTCAATTTAGCATAAGTCATTTGTTTGCACTCAGTTTAAACGTTAAACAGTTTTATTTGACCCATAGATAAGGCCCTATCAGGTGCTACGACTCCGGGCTTGAGTGAACTTGGGAACAATGGCAATAAAGGGGTACTCCACATTTCCCAAAGCTCCAGCATTACTTGAGTCTCACCATCCGATTGTTTAGTGTCATATATAGGACACTCACTAGGAAAGAATGATGAAGGCATTGTTGCCGGCACAGCCGTTATTTCCTTATTTTTCTTTTTTTTTCAGCTTGTACAAAGTTTTATATATATATATATATATATATATATATATATATATATATATATATAGTGGAGGGGTTGGGTAAATACATATTTAAAATCATATAACTCTGTGAAAATTATTTGTATTAAAAATAGCTGCTTGAAACAATAATCGTTTACAAAAGTAAGTAAAGTTGGCGACTTTTTAGTCGAGGGCGACCAGAAGCCTCTCTTTTCAATAGCTACTACACAGAGGTGTAGGGGAGGGCGCTACTCCTTTCCTTACATTGCTTTGCTTTAACCTTGATACTTACCTTATATTGCTGAGTGTTAAGCAGGGCGGTATCAAGTGCCCTTTTAAAAGTCTTTGGTATGACGCGACCTGGAATTAAACCCAGGTCTCCCGGATCATTGGCGAACACTTTACCCACTTGACCACAAAGGATTATCCTAATTGGTTACTTGAAAATTAACTTTTAATTCTTTTTGACTTGGTAAAACCAGTTTCAATACTTTGTTAACAAACGTCCAATGGCGTGTTATTTCAATTTCTACTTGCCCTGGGTTGGCCCACAAGTAGGCCCACGGGTAGGCCTTTCTAGCATTTGTACGGACCGAGTGATTGTACATTGATCGCCTAGTCTCAAGGGACATTTCCTATCAAGTAAAACCTGATAAACAGGGCTACGTTTATCACTTGGCACCCCAAAAGAGGAATGCCGAGGAGATCAAATATTTATGTGATGGCCACGCATGAATCTCAATTCGTGCGTGTGTGACTCCAACTCCCGCTATAAAATGACTTTTTATAAATAAATATATATATATATATATATAACTTTGCACATGCTGCAAAAAAAGAAAAATAAGGAAATAACAGCTGTGCCGCCAACAATGCCTTCATCAGATGATGACACTAGGGTCAGGCATAATTTCTCACCACAGTATAATTACCCAGAACTCAAAGCCCTTTACATTCTCTCTCTCTCTCTCTCTCTTATATTCACTTTCAGACAAATACCTCAGCGAAAGGCATGAACCCCTTATCCCTCCAGCTATGGGTTGAATAACTCCATTAGTGTTCTTCTACAAGGATGACTTTGGCATTAGATAACCCACGAAAGTTGATATGCCACAAAAACAAAGAAACCAAAGCTCATCAAACCGACTTTTCATAAGAGATTGTTCAAAATGGCGCAATTCCTCACACCTTTCCTCACACACACTCTCTCGCTGTTTATACACACGTGCGTGCGTGCGTGCGTGTCTGTCAGTATCGAGGTGTGAAGTGAACGCTATACAAAGCACTGCGCTACGTGGGGCCAAAATATTCTCTGTCACAGCTGTCAACTAGTCACCAGTTTCTTACGATTAATGTTTTTCTTTATTCTCTTGGATTTCTTTTCTTTTTTTTATTCATTCATTCATTTATTTATTTGTATATTTATTTATTTGTTTATTTATTCGTCTGTTTTTCTTTTAGAGGTTTTATATATTGCTTTTTTTGCGTTTTTGTTCTTCATCAAAAAGTGGATAATGATGACAGTAGCATTATTTGTCGACATCGTCTCTATTTATACGAAAGATAAACTTTTAATTCGCACACAAAGGACAAATAACATAGGAAGCCCAACGGTTATCGTCATAGGAAATGGGATCGCCGACTCGAGTTCAAATCCTACACGAAGCTGTTTGTTTATTTCGCGCTAATATCCATGTGGAAGTCCTGAATATCTTTGTTTACCTCCATCTTTGGATAAACAGCAGAGAACACTGGGCTCTTCAGCGTTCGTTAGGCAACCAGTCTAGGAGAAGGAAAACTAAATTCAAACCAGCTTTACTTCGCTTTTAGAATATTGGCTGTTAACAAGCACAGTTGACTCTACGTCCAGGCTATCTTAAAACACACGCGCGTGCGCACACACACACACATATATATATTGTTGGTACATGCAAATGCAAAAAGACAAATACTTAGAGGTTTATGCGAAAATAGGAGATTTACAAAATGAATAAATTTTATTGAAATCGCAATTACCCTCTTATCGGAGATTTTTCAAGTGGCAGCCATCAGAAGTCTTTTAAAAACAATGTAAATAAGATTTATTAAAAGTGGGGAGAAAACGAAAATGATCACGAGACAAAAGGAGGGGGGTGGATTAAAAACCGCCCAAAGTCAAACAAGAGAATTCTAATAAATTCAAAGAGAGTTTGAGGTTTCGTTTGCTTGGTTTGTTTGGTTTTATGGCATATCAACCTTTGTAGGTTATTTAACGCCAAATCCATTTTTATCTAAATAATCTGTTCTATTGAAAACAGTTCAGTTTAGCCTAAGTACACAGTTTAATTGTCAAAAACATTTCCATTTCAAACTATTCAAGCAGTTATATGTAATAATTCAGTTAAGGTAAATACAGTTTTAATGTCGAAAAACAGTTCTATTTGAAATAATTCAGTTAAGCATAAGCATGCAGTTTAAGTGTAAGTACGGTTTAATTGTCAAAAACGTTTCTATTTCAAGCTATTCAGTTTACTCAATTCATTTTAGCATAAGTATGCTGTTAGTTCTATTTAACCCATAGATAAGGCCCTATCAGGTGCTGCCACTCCGGGCCAGAGTGGACCTGGGAGCGATGGCAATGAAGGGGTACTCCGCATTCCCCAAAGCTCCAGCATTGCTGGGACCTCACCATCAGATTGTTTAGTGTCATATCCAGGACACTCGTTGGGGCGTCTTACCCATCTGCAGAGAAGCAGTCGGTGTATTCTACAGCCCCAGCCGACTGGGCAATGATTTGTTTGCGTAGAGAATGACTATTAAGTAAAATATTAATGTCCTCCAGGACAATTAGATGTTGTTTCGTCCTAGCTCTATGCAAGGCCACAAAACACTCATCGCTGTAATTAACCACATAACAATTTAAGGCATTCAAATGCTCACAGATGGTAGAATGCCCGGATGTTGTGTGGTTACGAATATCTCTTAGAACATGCTGTTTGATTCTAACTTCAAGACGTTGGGAAGTGCGCCGTATATATGTATCATTACAGCAACATTGAAATTTATAGATTAAATTGCTTTGTTGGGAGATAAGGAGCACATCCTTATGAATAGAGCGAAATACAGTTCAAGTAGTAAAGATGGTTCGAACCCTAGCCGCATTATAACAGTCTGTAACAGGAGGAAACCTCATCGGCAATCAACTGGTTAGGAGATCTAATCCAAGGAAATCTAACATAAACTGGGCATTTAGAAGAGCCAAGTGGCCTGATGTTATTCCTATACTTTTTAACAGTTTTGTTAATGGTGCCAACAATGACTTCCTCAGGATACCCATTACCCAAAAATAAATTTTTAATCTGTTCAAATTCGCTTTTAATCCTGTAATCGAAACCAATCTTCCGAGCCCAGAATGTGATACACTTAATAAGGTTAACCTTTGTGTAATGGTTATCGTCGTAGGAAATGGACACGGCAACTCGAGTTCAAATCCTGGACGAGAATGATTGCATTTCACATAGCACTAATACCCTTTGGAAAGGTATGAATCCAATTATTCTCCCTCCAGCTATGGGTAAATAGTAGGACAGACTAGGTTCTTCAGCCTTTGTGAGGCAACTAGTCTAGGAGAAGGAAAGCTCTGAATTCAAACCTGTTAAACTCCGCTTAAAAGCTGACCGTGTGTCATATCCTGCCCGAGCGGAGGGGTTGGTAAATATGAATAAGGTTAACCTTCCTGGACTTCGGAGGAAAAGTATCCAAACTTAAATACAAACTGGTGAACGTAGGCTTTCTATATATACTAGTTACGAAAGCAAATGAACGGCGTCCAACCAATACATCCAAGAATGGTAATTTGTAATCCTTCTCTTCATCCATAGTGAAGGTTAAAGAAGGATGTAAATCATTCTAACAATGGAAGAATGACAAAGCTTCATTACAGGAACTGAAACAGGCGAAGGTGCCATCCACGTAATATAAATAAACATATGGCTGGGGAAACCTGTCAGACCTGTGGTTTCTCATAAAACCCAACAAAAATATTAGCAAGAATAGGGCCCAAGGGAAAACCCATCGAAATACCGTCTACCTGACGGTACATGGTGTCATTATAACTAAAGGACACTGACTTGGTTGCCAAAATTTCTTCATATTGTAAATCTATTTTTGCATTATGTCTCTAAGTATTTGTCTTTATATATATATATATATATATATATATATATATATATATATATATATATATACATATATATATATATATATATATATATGTGTGTGTGTGTGTGTGTGTGTGTGTGTGTGTATATATATATATATTTATTTATAGGGAGAGAGAGAGAGAAAGTGGTAGATAGATAAATAAATAGTTGTGTGCGTGTATTCATACACACACACACACACACACACACACACACATATATATATATATATAGAGAGAGAGATATGTAGATAGATAAATATGTAGGTGTCTGTGTGTATTCATATATATATATAAAGAGAAAGATAGATAGATAGTTTGGTGTGTGTATGCATGTGTGTGTGTGTGTGTGTGTGTGTGTGTGTGTGACGTGAATGCTTATAAACACTATGTACAAGTAATTAATTCGTGTACTTTGAACAGGGCTTTAAGACGAACGCGAGTATATTTCTTAACACATACAAAACAAGTTTAACAAAAAAAAAAAAAAAAATCATGCCGGAAAAAATTTTGGCCCTAAAGTCCATCCGTAGATATTGGGTGTGTTTGAGGTTGGAGTTTATATGATTGTTATCGGGATGTGGTGCCAATTTGTATAATGTCATGGGTCACCGATAAATATTTTTGATTAACGACTCCCACTCGTAAGCAGACAGATACGCTTGTGCGTGGATATGTTAGTGTATGTGTATGTATATGTGTGTGTTTGTGAATATATATATATATATATATATATATAATATTAAACGATTAAGTTCCCCTAACAAAATTATTGAGAGGAACAACTCATTTTGAAAAGAATTTTTCATAAAGTTCTCTACAACATTAATGTAGGAGTTATAATATTATTATTAATGATGCAAACACATTGCCTATCTCAACAGTTTACAGAGAACACCAACTTATTTTGAAAAGTCTTTTTTATGCCAAAAATGGCTGGATGGGTTGACAAAAAAAAAAGGAAAAAAAAAAAAAAGAAAAAGCAATATTATTAAATGGATCTCGTACTACATTCCCGCGAATTCTCTTTAAGTGCTACACACTCTTCAGACAGTTAGATGGTATTGGTAGCTGGGGTACAATTAAGGGAGTCAAAAAATATCTATTTGAATGGAGTATATATGTTTTTCAGGATGAGTGTAACGCTTTTCAACATAGCTTCTTCCATTAAGGAAGTTGTGCGCTATTGAAAAGCAGGTTGTTCTTCTCAACTTATTGTTGCAATGAGCAGCTTGCTTGCAATTATTTTAATTATATATATATATATATATATATATATATATGTGTGTGTGTGGGTGTGCGTGTGTGTGTGTGTGAATGTATATATACATATATATAGAGAGAAATAAACAGATCTGTATGTGCATACATAGATAGATTGTTAGAAAAACAGAGATAGATAAATGAATATATGTGTGTGGGTATGTGTGTAGGTATGTGTGTGTATTTGTGTGAGGTACGAATGCAAAAAAATATATATTTATGTGTGTGAGCCTATACATATATTCATATATATACGCACACACATACATGCATGTAATGTTATTATCATCATCATCATCATCATGTCGCACCGCCTGCGCGGATATCCCTGACCGTCTCTCGCCATTTCTCCCTATCATTCATCGCCTCCGGCAGGTCTTCAGGGTTACATCCCGTGTCCTCACACAGCTGCTGTATGTAGGTTCGTGCTGGTCGTCCCACTATTGCACATCCATGTGTGGGGGTCCACAGGAGTACATCGCTTATGAGCTCGTCCTTGCTTCTCCAGCAGTGTCCTGCGTGTCTGGTTCGTCGAACTTGTATAGTTTTTGTGATGGGGGGCAAGTGTCCGTATAGTTGGAGTCTCGTGGGGTGTTGTCGCCAGGACTTGTTTAATACTGCTCTCAGCAGTCTTGTATAATTTCCGTCCAGCCTCCTTTCCAGCCGCTTCGTTAGCGTCCATGTGGTGCATCCATATAGCAGTATCGACACAACCGCTGCCTGGAAGAAACTGCGTTTCATTTTATCAGTTAGGTCCGACTTCCATATGATCGAGAGCCTATCGATAGCAGTCCATGCCTTCGTCAGTCGTGTGTCGATGTCTTTCTCGGTTGATGAGACGCTGCTTCCTAGGTAGGTGAATTTGTTGACTAGTTTCAGAGAGGCTCCGTCTAGTGTGGCAATGTTGCCCGTTTGGTTGTAACACATATATTCGGTTTTGTTTGCATTGACATGGAGGCCAATGCCAGCTGCGGCTCGTTCCAGACACAGATATATTTCTTGATTTATAGAACGACACACACACACACACACACACACACACACACACACATATATATATATATATATATATATATATATAATCAAGTCAGGCTGACAGTACGGCGTTCCTAGACTCTCTCTTGCCATCCGTCCCAATCATCCATCGCTTCTGGTACGTTATTTAGATTGCTCGAACCAATGCCTAAAGCAACATCCCGCAAAACAGCGGCTGTAGGGCCACTATCTCAAAAATCATCCAAGTAAGATGAACAAGACATCACTGGAAAAGTAAGGATGAACTCATAAGCTAAGTTCTCTAATGGACTACTTCACATGGACACACCAGTGTTGACCCACTATCAAATAATTATAGACATCAGATCTGTATGGACTCTGGATATATATATATATATATATATATATATATATAGTTTGCTATATCATAAATAAAGTACTAATATCAGTGATCGTACATGTATACCTAAGTTAGTATAGCGTACACACAGAGTTAACGGCATTTGGTGCCTCAGTTTCTTGCCGATATGATCATCAGACCGATTAGGAAAAGAACTTGTCATCTAGATAGACTAATACTTGGATCTTGCCTGAGAGCAGCGAGAGTTGTGAAACGTCAAGGGAATGGTAATGCCCATCGTAGTTGGAGCCTTAGGAATTGTCACTATGTCTATGGAAAAGAGATAAAGGAAAATGGAGATCAGAGGAAGAATTGCGATCGTCTAGACCACAGCACTGCTAAAATCAGCAAGGATATTTAGAAGAGTCCCTGGAGTCTAAGGTGTCATGCTGTCACTCAGACTCTAGAGAAAAACTACGAGTTAAAAAGTTGAATATGATAATGCATATGTTATAGATTGTTATGTATCCATTTATCATTCCCTCCACACGGGCAAGATGTGTCACCAGGTCAATATTTCAACGTAGTTTAACGGGTTTGAATTCAGAGTTTTTCTTCTTCTTCTTGATTGTTGCTTAAACAAGGCTGAAGAACCTAGTCTCCCCTACTATTTACCCATAGCTGCAAGTAGAATAATTGGATTCATACGTTTCCCAAGGATATTAGTGTTATTGTGAAATGTAATCAGTCTCATTCAGGATTTGAACTCGTATCGCCGTGTCTATTACCGACGATAATAGTCATTACACCTCGGGAAATTCCAATCATAGAATGTGATTTAATGACAGAATATTTAGAGGAAAGTTGACTTTTGCTAGATTCCTGTTTGAAAGTAGTCCATGAAACGAGTGTCACGTCTTGGTTAAAAAACAAAAGAGAAAAAACTGACTATGAATTCCTCAAAGCCGGATTTTGTGGCTGACACTTGGAAGTGTTTCGTGAATAACAGACAAACAATTGCAGGTTCGTGAACTACTTAACACAACTTTAGTGGTTCGTGCGGAGATGTCTAACACGAGGGAGTGTATTAATCTGGTTCGAAGTGGATAGGATATCAGACAACATACAGAGAGAAACGGTTTCAATTTCTGGTTTTTGACCATCAGAGTTCGTTTTCCTTTGCGAGGAAAAAAGAAAAAACTAAAGCAAAAAAAAAAAAAAAGGAGAATGCCTTGCAAAAAAAAAAGAAAAAAAGAAGAAAAATGGGATGGGGCAGAGAAGAAGAAGAAGAAGAAGAAGAAGAAGAAGAAGAAGAAGAAGAAGAAGAGGAGGAGGAGGAGGAGGAGGTAGAACTGGAAGAGGAAGGATAAGAACACTTTGTCAAGAACTGGACGAGGTGGAGGAAGAATACTTTGTCAAGAAGAAGAGGAAGAAGAAAGTGAGGAAAGAAGGAGGAGGAGGAGGAGAGTGATAGAGGAAATGGGGAGAAAATTGCGAAGATGAAAGAAAAAAAATGGGTTCACTGTGAAAATTAATAAGATCAGAAGAATAAGATAAATAGATAAATTAATTAAAAGATGAAGAAGAAATTTGAAGTGTAGGAAAAAGAAAGTTTTGTCAAGAAAAAGAAAAAGAAAAAGAAAACACGTCTGTACCGCTACCTTATCAACTAAGGAGACAGTGAGGGAGAACCTATACAAGATTTTTATTAAAACATACGTGCTATCATGGCCTCACTAAAAAAGATAAACGTTTAAAAGGAATACAAAGAACATTAAAATGAAATGAGATAAAGTAAGGATACACGTACATGCAGACACACATGCAGACACACAAGGTCACAGTAAGTGCAGAATGCATTCAAGGAACTTTAGATTCATATTTATTTTCATTTTGAAGAATATAGAAAAAAAAAACAATAAGCTTGCACCACTGTAACTAGAAAATACAGGCCAACTATGTTTACTACGAGTTGATAGAGAATTAAACGTGGTCAGCCAGTATTTATAGGTCGAATAGGTCTGTTTAAAATTATTAGTGTTGGATAGGAATACTTTTTACTTGATGTAACCAAATTTAATTTACATCCACGCTAAATGATTGGTTGGTTGGTTTTACAATGTATCAACTCTTTTCGGGTCATTTAACACCGAATTAAATTTCAAACAATTCAGTTTAACATAAGCACGCAGTTTAAATGTCAAAACAGTACTATTTCAAGCAATTCAGTTTAGCATAAATACTCGACCCATAGATAGGACCCTCTCTGGTGCTACCACTCCGGTCTAGAGTGGACCTGGGAGCGATGGCAATAAAGGGATACTCTGCATTCTACAAAACTCCAGTATTACAGGAGACTCAAATTGTTCAGTGTCATATTCAAAACAATCGTTGGGGAAGTCTTACCCCTCTGCAGAGCTGCAGTCGGTGTATTCTGCAGCCCCAGCCGACCGGACCACACAGTAAATGAATCAATTGAACACTAAATTATAAAACATGATTTACCAGGGTTTAATCCTATTTACATGAGAAAAGAATCGGTAAACTATGAATGTAAATACACCTTTAATCTTTTATGGGAAGGATGCGTTTGCTGGGTATAGAGGAGATCAGATATTAAATTACTGGTTTTTGAGTTTTAGCTGTTACATCCAAACAGGCATGCTGCTCGGAGTACGTTATCTGATAACTTGTCTCATTATCCAGCAATTTTTGTTCTTGTTATATACCCTACCTATGAACATTAATGGATATGTCCCATTCCTCATAAATACAATGGACACTATTGTGAGGCGGGGTATTTATTCTGACTAAGTAGTCACACCTAGCAGTGGATACCTTCTTCACGCTATTGGCGAGTATTGTATTTGTTTAATGTTATAAAAATTTCCATTTCATTTCCACTCTCCATTTTGGTTATTTCGTATTCAGTAACCTTTTCTTAGGTTATAACACTTCTCCTGTTATAAAGGGATTAAGAAATGCGAACAAGTAATCCCCCTCCTCGTTAGTTGACCCCCTATCTTTTTGTTCCACCCGGCAAACTTTTATTCTACATCCAGAGGTCTATATGAATAACTTTGAGAAGCCTTAGTCAATACGAAAAACTGATAATAAAACAAAGAATTATTATAAAGTTATAAGTTGCCTTGGTGGGGCAACCAGTCTAGGAGAAGGAAAACTCTGAATTCAAACCTATTAAACTCCGCTTAAAAATTGACCTTGTGTCATATCCTGCCCGGGCGGAGGGGTCGGGTAAATATGATAATAAAGTTATAAAGAAGTTAGTGATAGAGAAACTTCCTTACGATTGTATAGAATGAGAGGAGGGCTTAGTGTAACGGTTATAGTAGAAGGAAAGCAAATCGGCGATCGGAAAGAGGCTGATAGCTTTTCACTTTTGGGAAAAGTATAAATCTATCTCTTGTACCTCCAGCTATTGATAAACAGTTGGTCAGACTTTATGGCAAATCAACCAATGTAGGTCATCTAAGGCCAAATCCATTTTTATGCATATAAACAGTTCTATTTCAAACAATTTGGTCTAGCATAAGTACACTGTTTAAATGTCAAAAACAATTCTTTTTCAAGCAATTCAGTTTTGTCAAAAAAGTTAAATGGTTCCAAGTATTGCTATGTATCGTCAACAGTTCAATCAAACATCACTCATTTATTTACACACAGTTTAAATGTCAAAAATTCTATTTCAAACAATTCAGTTTAGCATAAGCACACATTTCAGTTCTATTTGACCCATAGATAGGACCCTATCAGATGCTACCACTCCAGGCCTGAGTGGACCTGGAAGCGATGATAATAAAGGGATACTCCGCATTCTCCAAAGCTCCAGCATTACTGGAGACTCACCATCAGATTGTTTAGTGTTATTTTCCAGGATACTCGTAGGTGGAGTCTTACCCCTCTGCAGAGATGCAGTTGATATATTCTACAGCCCCAGCCGAATTGGCCAAGCTTTGGTTAGGCAACCGGTCTAAGAGAAGGAAAACCGAATTCTCACCAACTTTCTCTTTTGCTTAAAAATTGACCTTAAGGTACATCCGGGCCTGTGGCAGAGAGGTTGGAGAGATGCAGTCGGCTGACTTGGCTAGCAATTCTATTGAGTCAATTAACTAATAATAATCAGTTATCAACAATAATGCTTTTAAATCAGTATTCTTTTTTATACAAATAATTTGGACGTAGTTGTAATTTACTAAACCTTTTTGCTAAGACGTGAAACAAGGCTGTATAAGTGAGGCACCCAATTAGACACGAACTTACTCGTGAGGGCTTGCTAACCATTACACCCCCAGGGGCACCTAATTTAGACATAGTTGTATGCTTTAGAGTATTCTAGTTTAATACAAATAATATAAGTATAATTATATGGTTTCGGATATTTATGTCTAATACTTGATGACATATTTAAAGTTGACAATCATATTTTGCCTTTTGTATCGTAGACAAATGGAATGATTGACTAGAGAGTTAGAATATAGAAACTGGAAGGCATACAAAGAAGAGTGACAAAAATAATAAAGAGTGAAGCAAATTACAGTTACGGAGGGAGATTGGAGAAGTTAGGATCAATTACTTTTCTAGAAAGAGGATTGAGAAGTAGTAATTTTTTTTAGATGTGGCACAAGGCCATATGAATGGGGCACCCAATGAGACACGAACTCACCCGTGTAGGTTTGCTAGTCTAGCTTGCTAACCATTACGCTACCCGAGGCGCCCTAATGAGGCGCCTAAGAGGAATGAGAAGTAATCTAATCGAAATTTTCAAAATAATTAATGCTATTTCTAATTCTATTTTTCAACATTTCTCCTCGAATTGGAAATTAATTGTTATAGTCTACTAACCTACTAAATTTTTTCTGCTGATTTGAAAAAAATTGCCTAATCAGATCAAAAGCAGCAAAAATATAAAAAAGTAAATAAAATCAAATAGGATGATTTCAAAAATAATGGTAAGAAAAAGAATTTAAGAGGACATTTTTGGGAGTATTGGATGAATTATTTAAGAGAATTTGAAGGTCAATTTTTAAGTGGAGCACATCTAGTTTGAATTCAGAGTTTTCCTTCTACTAGACTGATTGCCAACCAAGACTAAAGAACCTAGCCTGACCTACAATTTCAGGATAATGGAGAGGAGAACCGACAAATTCACGCCTTTCTTAAGGGCATTAGTAAACAGCATACCTTCACTTCAGTCAGAATTTCAAATAGTATATAAAAAGAAAGAAGGACCCTTACATGCTATATATGGTTAGCAAGCTAGACTCGATAGCCATTGTTAGTGAGTTTGATTTTCATTTAGTGCTCTATACTTCTTGCCCTGTGCTGCTCTAAGCTTAATTAATGAGAAGCATATTTTTAAAAAGCGTTGAAATAAAACCTAGAACTGTTTTTTCGTTCTAATTTTTTGTGAATTTTTAATGTTCCCTTTTGTATTTTCTTTACATTTACTTGTATTGAAAAAAAATGGAAGAAAATCGTTTCCGCTACATTTAGATAGGACCTATTAACGGTGCTTTTAAAATGCTTACAGTATCCATTCCAGAGGAGTAAGGCCCTTTGCTCTTCCCCTAAAGAAATAGTCATCCCTGGTATGGCACTAAACTGCTTCTGATAGTGAGGATGCAGTTATGGAAATCTAAAGAGAATGAATAATGTATCCCTTCATTACCATTACTTCCAGATCCACTTCCTCCTAAAGTGTTTGGGTCCCATCTATGGGTCAAATAATTCGATTTCAAAATTTTTCTTTTTCGATAGAAACGTATGGCAAAAAATCTCCTAAGAAACAATTACCCCACAAATGTAAAATACGAGGGACCTTCAAAAGTCCCCTTTGAAGTAATCTCCTCCGGCTACAATGCACTTGTTGTACCGTTCCAAAAACGTATGGAAGGCCCCATGGAAGTCCTCTTGTGTGAACGTGTCAATGACCTTTGTCACAGCCTCTTTCATCTCCTCAATTGTCTCATAACGATAGCCTCTGAGCTTAGGGAATAACGAAAAGTCACAGGGAGTAAGGTCTGGACTATATGGAGGGTGAGGAACTATCTTGACGCCCATCTTGGTCAAAAAGTCTGTGATAAGGATGGAGTTGTGCACTGGTGCATTGTCCTGGTGGAAATGCTACTGAGCCGATTTGAAGAGTGCTGGTCTCTTCCGACGGAATCTCTTCCTAAACTCCCTTAAAACCTCAACATAGTATTCCTTGTTGACTGTCTGTCCAGTGGGAACCCAGTGCATGTAGATCATGCCAGTGCTGTCCAAAAAGGGATCATCAAAAGTTTGTGGGTGGATTTGCTCTGTCTGGCCTTCTTGGGTCTGGGCGATTCATGCAAGATGGTCGAAAAGCAGTCTGAAGCATTCCATACGTTTCTGTGGCATTTTTTTTCCCCAAGTTTAAAACAGAATTTTATAGCATATTGTTCTTCTAAAGTGTCCTCACGTCCAGATTGCATTTTTCAAATTCACCAGCTGTGACAATCAGGCTTTAGTAGGGTGTATTCCAATTCCTGCTATAGCTGTTCATTTGAACCTAAAATCATAGAAATTGGTCAGTCATCTCATAAGATGTATAGCAATAACATAGTGAATTTTCAAGAGTCTACGACAATTTTAGATGCCTGTACAAAAAAAGTCTGGAAACTTATTGAAAGCACCACGTACGTGGAGTACAGCTGGTTTGAATTCATTAAACCATTATGATATCTAATTGACATAAGGGAAGTCCCCGAAATGTAGTGGCTAATGTGCTAGACAGTGGTATCGAAGGAAGCGAGTTCGAACTCCAGTCTTACTATTACGTTCACTTTCGGACTAATACCCTCGAGAAATTTTGAACCTTAAATAGTACCACTGTTGTTCTTCGATAAGGATGGCTTTGGTATTAAATAACCCATGACGGTTGATATGCCGTTAAACAAAGGAATCAAACCAAACCTAATTAGCCTCCCGATAAGCGTTACGGTTCACATCAGCGCCTCTATCTCATACGCCCAACTCCTATTTATAAAGAGTTGTTTTTATTTGGGGTTTTTTTTGTTTTTTTTTGGGGGGGGGTCCTTTTTTAAAATCCATGTGGGTATGCTTTTGAATATTTTTGAACACTACTTCTTTTCCTGCTTAAGGCGTTGTTTCATGAAGCAATTAAAAGGGATTTATTTTCTTCCTCAAGATTTCTCGTGCCCTGGTCTTCTCATTTGAGATTTCACCAGTTCGTCGCTTGAAATATCCATACATTCGTTTTTCTTACCATTTCTGTAGGCTAATTTTTGTTCTGTTTGTCCTCATGTTGTAAACGCTGTTACTGACAGTTTTATTATTATTATTATTATTATTATTATTATTATTATTATTATTATTATTATTATTATTTACTCATTAGAGTGTTTCATATCAGCTGATGGTTTTTCACTGGAGTCTGAGTGACAGCAAGTATCCTCAAGCCTCCAGGACTCTTCTCACTATTCTGGTCGTTCTCAATAATGCTGTAGTTTGGATGGTCTCCACTCGGCCGCTAACTTCAAAGTCCTCCAGTCCCTTTAGAAATCATTTAGTTCCTGTTCCAAACACACCAATTACAATTTGTATAATTGTCACCTGCATGTTCCATAGTTTTTTCAATTCCCTAGCAAGGTTGAGGTACTTATCCTTTTCACATTCTTTCAGATTTATTCTGTGGTCAGCTGGGACAGCAAAGTCGACAATTTTACAAGTTCTCTTCTTTTTGTTGATAATTATTATTATTACTATTATTGTTATTATTATCATTATTAGTTGTAGTAGTAGTAGTAGTATTTTGCACCCAGGGAATACCCTGTACGGAATTGTTTGTATAATGACCCTGATTTTTACGTCAATCTCCCAACCCTTGTCTGCATGTTCAGATTAAATTACAAAGAATCAGCACTAGCATGTGGTGCTAAAAGGGTTGGGCTAATGAGGACTGCTGTCCCATTGTTATATATAAACGATGAGGACATTCATGCTAAACTATGTATGATAAACGTCGAATTCTCTCTCTCTCTCTCTCTCTCTCTCTCTCTCTGTATATATATATATATATATATATAGAGAGAGAGAGAGAGAGATAATCACCTAAAAATAAATAAAAAACCCAACAGTTTTTTAAACAAAAAGTTAATTTGTTTCTAAACCAAACACATCAATATTTTACAGTTTCTTTGGTTACCAAAACGGATAGCATTAGGTATTATTCTTCAATAAACTCTAAAACCAACCCATTTGACACAGGCAGGACGTAAGCCAAGGTCAGTTTTGAATGGTAAAAAGCTGGTTTGAATTTAGAGTTTTGCCTTTAAAAACTAATTTCCGTGCCAAGGCTAAATATCTGCTCGACTATTAACCCTTAGTTTGAGGGAGAGAAGTGATAAATTCGAGCCTTTCCCACAGTGTAAAATGCAAACAGCCTTGTTCAGGTTTTGAACTCGGGCCGCCGTTTCCATTACACCCCCGTAATCCGAAAAAAAATTGACTAGATATATAAGAGATGTACTAATTTTTACGCTGTTAAATATGCATGTCTTTGTTCACAGATTTTCAACTGTGGAGCTTGGTAATAAACAATACCTAACAATATCTGTTTTGATTGTATAATGTTCGACAAGAAATAATAAAAGTCTGTTATCTTTGATTTAGAAAAAAAATTATACTTTTCATACAAAAATAGTTATTTGTGGGCGATACTGTATACATATATATATATATATATATGTGTGTGTGTGTGTGTGTGTGTGTGCATAATTGAAAAGCACACCTACATATGTGTGTGTGTGAGTACAAATTTAAAAAGTACACCTACATATATATGTGTGTGTGTATGTGTGTCTGCGCGTGTGTTTGGGTGTGTGTATGTGTGCGTGTACCTATTTAAAAAGCACATACGCATATATATATGTTTGCGTGTGCTCTTGTGTGTGTGTGTGCATATTTAAAAAGCACACTAGCGTGTGCGTATGTATAAAGATGTAGGTGTTTTAGGATCCGTTAACCTTTTACAAAGCTCGTTGCCCGTAGCAACCAAAACACGGCATTGTTTTAGCAGTCTGTCCTTATCGTCTAATTGTGTAAGATGTGGGAGGATAATTCCTAATGTCACAAGCGTTTTTACCCCCCCCCACACCGCCAGATTTTCCTCGCTATACATACCGCTGGTCGGAAAAAAATCCGCGAATTATTGTCGGTGCTAAATTACCCCACCCCACCCAAACAACGTTTCCCGAATTTTGAAGTAACGATTCTTACTGTAAAATGTTCTTATGACACCTAAAGTTATTGGTAATGATGTTTCAGGTCCGGAACTAAGCACCCAGACGAGTAAAACTAGTGTTAGTTAAAGAACACAGAAGAAATCTTGTGCCCACCTTAAAAACGGCCTTGTGCCACATTCCTCCAGTGGTGGGACGGAAGTTAAATAACCAGAAGAAATCTTGTA
>CAUZXS010002703.1:130000-168248 GCA_963585895.1 Sepioteuthis lessoniana
TTTTTGGAGCCGCAGGGCGTATCTGGGCTACGGCCCTGCGCCCGGACCCACCTATAAAAGGCCATGTGCCAGACTGGTCTGGTCGATGGGACGAAAGACGTGATCCTAACAGGTACTATGTTAGTTTGATCTGCTCTGACTCCGAATCAAAGTCAACCTGGGAGAAAGAGCAATGAAAGAATACTCTCCACTCCTCGGAGTTTCAGAACCGAACCTCATCATCAGTTTGCAGTTTAGTTTCGTATCTAGAACACCTTCCGCTTTGAGGCCCTTACTTCTCTGCAGGAGTTACAGTTAGCATCTTTTAAGCCTCGCCGATGGGGCCTTTTAGCTTAGATTTAGTACAAGACCGCAAGTATGAAGCACCTTGTGAAGATCGAATTCTCAGTAGTAATTGATCGGCGTAACCAATTTGTTAAATCTTTCTGTGGGCAAAAAATCCCGTAGTAGAGCAAAAATCTGAAAAGAAATTCAAGCTTTATTAATAACGGGGGTGTCCTCGTGGTGTAATGGTTAAAGCGATGGACTGCGGAATCGTAGTAAGCGAGTTCGTACTCCAGTCGCGCTATTACGTTCACTTTCGGGCAAATACCCTCGGGAAAGGTATGAACCCCCTTATCCTCCCAGCTATGGGTTAGATAGTACCACTCCTGTTCTTCTAGGAGAATGGCTTTGGCATTAAATAACCTATAAAGGTTGGTATGCCATTAAACAAACCAATCAAGATCAAATTTATTAATAACCTTGTATTTAAAAAAAACAAAAACAGACGATATAACGGAAAATTCATTATAACGATATTCTTAAATCCTGACAGTTTGCTAATGGGAGAGTATTTCTAATTCTTCCTCGGCTCTTCTTCTTCTTCTTCTTCTTCTTCTTCTTCTTCTTCTTCTTCTTCTTTTAAGTATAAATAAAACAAGTTAAAAACTGATGACTGGATTTCATGTGGCCAGTATCAAAACGTCTTCCTTGCTGTCCCAATTCATCTCTCTCTCTCTCTCCTTGTGATAACGTTGTACTCTCGCAGTCGTCGTGATTGAGAATGAGACTGAAATAATCTGATTTTATGGTTCATTTACACTGTAAATCATGCGAGAAGAATGGCCAATCAGATTAAAGAAAACAGACGTACACAAGCGTGCGCATGTGCATATGCAGGCACAAGATCAAAATTAAATAAAACGGACGCACGGCCAAAGCGTCGAAGAAAGACAGTTATTATTCTATTTTAGTTCTTTTATTTTTATTTTATTTATTTTTATTTTCATTTTTGAAGTGTTGCCTAGAGCCAGCATCCTGACTTTTTCCGACCAAGCCGCCATCAAAGAGCTAGACAGGGGGAGACTATTATGGAAATTGGACGCTTCCGGTGTGGTTGGTGGAGGGAAGAGATACTTGCACGGAATAAATACCTTAAAACGAAGCGTTGAGCACGAATATGAAAGCGAATGAGGGATAAATCAAAATGGATTAAAATGTATAATAGAAATAAACAAAATCCCTTCTAGTGAAAAACAGGGCATTTTTTTTCTTTCTCCAAAGATTTTTTACCCTGCCACTTATTCCGAAAATATCTAAAAACAAACTAACCAAATTTAACCTCAAGTTTTATCTTTCAAAGGCAGCAAGCCCAACACAATTCTCTGGAATGACGCAATACAATCTTCTCATCTTTTCTCATTGGCCTGTGATTAGATTAAACTACGCTTAGTAAATATCTGTATCATTGTTCTCAAAAAGACTTAAATGTCTACTTTATATCTTCTTTCTTTCTTTCTTATTCTTTTCAGAAGTTTTTGCAATTCGATAGGATTTTGAGCGTTTAGTTTTACTAAACGCTCAAAATAGTCTCTATTAAAATACTATCTAACTTACTTTAATTCAAAAAGTTTTATTTTACTGAATTCAAAAAGATCGTTTTTATTATAACATCTATTCTGTTGGGTTATCGATAAAATTTGCTCTGTCTTTGTCGGTAAATGTCTTTAGGAGCGTTTAGTTTTAACGAACTTCATTCAAAAAGATCATTTTTTTATTATATCATGACATCTCTCTTATCAGCATGCATTTTTATTAGGTTATCTAAAAAGCTTGTTTTGTTTTTTGTTTGTTTGTTATTGTTTTTTTTTTCGTTAGATGACATTAGAGGCTTTTATTTCTAAATAACTTTATTTCTAAAAAAAAATCTCTTTTTATATTATAATTAAAACCGTCATTTTTAGATGTAAAGGCAATAGTGGCGACTATGTGAAAAAAATCAATGTTTTCTTGCTGAAACTAAACTATCTGATGGTGCTTTGGGGAATGTAAAGTAGTTCTTTATTGCCATTACTCCCAGTCTCATTCAGACCTAGAGTTGTAGTACCTGTTAGGGTCCCATCAATGGGTCAAACTGAATTATTCATGTTAAATAGCAATACTTGAAACCATTGTATTGTGTGCAAACAAATCAGTACTGGCTCGTTTAAAAGTTCTTACCGAAAAAATTGGCCAAGTAGGTAGAGTGTCTGCCAATGGTCCGGAAGACCTGGGTTCAATCCCAGGTCGCGTCATACCAAAGGCTTTTAAAATAGTACTTGATACCTTCTTACTTAACACTCAGCAATATTAGGTACGTATTGAGGGTAAAGTGGAGCAATCCAGGGAAAGGAGTAGCGCCCTCCCCTACACCTTGGTGTAATAGCTATTGAAAAGGTAGCCTTCTGGTCACCCTCGACGACAGTCGCCAACTTTACTTACTTAATATATGTATATGAACAGGATTTGGCATGAAATAACCCACAAGGGTTGATATGCCATAAAGCACCTACCAAACATACCTTAAATCCCAAATACTTGAACACACTCTACAGAAGTCCAAAACTGGAGATTTACCACATGCAGTATAGTGTCATATCAGGACACCTCTTCTTTTTTGAGGTAGGGGGAAGTCGATCTTAACTTTTTTATAGGGGGCACAGTCAGCGTATTCTGAGCTCCGTCGACAGGACAAGATTTACCAATGAGGTTCGAACAGATTAAACTAGTAAATTGGGAGGTCGAACTAACTTGTTAAACAGGGGAAAGTCTCTATATGGTAGCTGTTAAAGTGCTCAAGTACGACCTCGAATTACCCAATCAGCTGGGGCTGTAGAATACACTGACTACACCTCTGCAGAGTGTCCTACATATGACGTTAAACAATCTGATGGTGAGGTTCCAGCAGTGTTGGAGCTTTGGGGAATGCGGAGTACTCCTTCATTGCCATCGCTCCCAGGTCCACTCTGGTCCGGAGTGGTAGCACCTCATAGGGCCCTATCTATGGGTTAAATAGAACTAACAGCATACTTATGCTAAACTGAATTGATTGAGTAAACTGAATAGCTTGAAATAGAAACGTTTTTGATAAACAGTACTTACATTTAAACTGCGTGATTATGCTTAACTGAATTATTTCAAATAGAACTGTTTTTTGACATTAAAACTGTATTTACACTTAACTGAATTGTTACATATAACTGCTTGAATAGTTTGAAATGGAAATGTTTTTGACAATTAAACTGTGTACTTATGCTAAACTGAACTGTTTTCAATAGAACAGATTATTTACATAAAAATGGATTTGGCGTTAAATAACTTACAAAGGTTGATATGCCATAAAACCCACCAAACGACCTCGAAGTAAATGAGTTGGAACTCAAGTTGTTCTATTACGTTCACTTTCGATTTGGGATTTAAGGTATGTTTGGTAGGTGCTTTATGGTATATCAACCCTTGTGGGTTATTTTGGAGGTGCCCGTGGTGTAATGGTTATCGTCGTAGGAAATGGACACGGTGACACGAGTTCAAATCCTGGACAAGACTGATAGCATTTCACATAGCACTAATACCCTTGGGAAAGATATGAATCCAATTATTCTCCCTCCAGCTATGGGTAAATAGTAGGACAGACTGGGTTCTTCAGCCTTGGCGAGGCAACTAGTCTAGGAGAAGGAAAACTCTGAATTCAAACCTGTTAAACTCCGCTTAAAAATTTGACCTTGTGTCATATCCTGCCCGAGCGGAGGGGTTGGGTAAATAGGATTACGTTCACTTTCGAACTAATACCCCTGGGAAAAGTATGAACCCTCATACCCCCCCTTGTTATGGTTAAAATAGTATGACTTCTGTTCTTCTACAAGTATGGCTTTGGCCTTAAATAACCCATAAAGGTTGAAATGTCATTAAACAAAGAAAAGTATGAACTCTCTTATACCCCCACCCAGCTATGGGTTAAATAGTATCATAGCAGTTCTTCTATAAATTAAATAACCCACGAAGGTTTATACACTATTAAATAAAGAAATCAAACCGAGTCTTGTTAAACAACACGTTACGGTTAGTGTGCTGACAATTTCAAATATTAACTCAAATGCACTTGCCGATAATTGTTTCTGTGGCATGTCGATGTTCAGAGATGTGTTTAGTTTTTATATAGAGATTATGGAAAGACTGACAGAAATGTGATTTAGATATTTTAGAAGAAAATTAACACAAATGAGTAAAATTTAAACACGAACTCGGCGATAATGTAAAATGTTAAGTTGGTTGGTTGGTTGGTTGGATTTTATGGAATATCACTCATTGTAGGTTATTTTTTGACAAATTATGTTTATACATATCAAATATGTGATTTGTAAACGAATAGTTTTTAGGTAACATTTTTAAACGTGCCAGAGCTCATATGTTGGCGTACAGTTAAAAGGTTTCGAGTATTGCTATACAACGCTAACAATTTGATTTAACATCAGTAATTTCTTTGTACAAAATTCAATGGTTGGTTGGCTTTTATGGTTTATCAACACTTTTTTCAATATATATATATATATATATATATATATATATATATATATTGAAAATATAAGATTTGGAAACGCATAGTTAGTAGATAACATTTTTAAATAAGCCAGAGCCCATTTGTTTGTACATAGTGAAATGGTTTCAAGTATTGTTATCTAACACAAATAATTCTATTCAACACTATTCATTTATTTGCTCACATTTAAATGGTTCCAACTATAGCTGTGTAATACCAATAATTCAATTTTTGCTGACAATTAAACGGTTTAAAGTATTCCTATCAAACACTGATAATTCTATTTAGTATTAATCATATGTTTGTATGCGCTCAAATAGCTTCAAGTATTGCTGCCTAACACCAATAGTTTTATTTGCACTCAGTTAAATTTTATTTTAGTATTGCTCAATTACACTAACAATTCAATTTAAAATTAGTCATTCGCTTGAACACAGTTTAATGGGTAAACAGTCCTATTTGACACATAAATGTGACCCTAGCAAATATTACTTCTCCAAGTTAGAGTGAACTTGGGAGTAATGGCAACGAAGGGGTACTCCACATCATATTTACCCAACCCCTCCGCTCGGGCAGGATATGACACAAGGTCAATTTTTTAAGCGGACTTTAACAGGTTTGAATTCAGAGTTTCCTTTCTCCTAGACTAGTTGCCTCACCAAGGCTGAAGAACCTAGTCTGTCCTACTATTTACCCATAGCTGGAGGGAGAATAATTGGATTCATACCTTTCCCAAGGGTATTAGTGCTATGTGAAATGCAATCAGTCCAGGATTTGAACTCGTGTCGCCGGGGTACTCCACATTCTCCAGAGCTCCAGATAGTTTACAGTCATATGCAGGACACTCACTGGTGGGGTCTTACACCTCTGTAGAGATGCAGTCGGTGTATTCTACAATCCCAGCCAACTGAGCTGGATATCTTAGGAAAACGGCAATAATGAGGGAAGAAGAAAACAATCTGGGGAATGTTTAAAAGAAAGAAAGAAAGAAAGAAAGAAAGAAAATGTAAAGAGAGTCAAAGGAGAAAGATTTAATGAAAAAAAGAAAGAATTAATGAAGAGTACAGAAAGGCAAACGAAGGAGATTAAGAAAAAGAAAGGCAAAAACCAAAGAGAAGAGTAAATAAAGATAATAAAGAGAGAGAGGGGGAATCATGACAACAAGAACGACAGAGAGAGAGAGAGAGAGAGAGAGAGAGAGAGAGAAGGAGAAAGAAAGAGGGGGAAGAAAGATACATTTTCTATCTATCTATCTATCTATCTATCTATCTATGCGTCGATACTGGTCATGTGAAATTCAGTCATCAATTTTTACCTTTTTATTTACACTGATTAAATATTGTATATATATATATATATATATATATATATGTGTGTGTGTGTTTGTGTGTGTGTGTGTGTGTGTGTGTGTGTGTGTGTGTGTGTGTGTGTGTGTGTGTGTTGTCTTTGCTTATATATAATTTTTTCCATATATCGTGGTAAGAATTATATATATTTGACATGTATAAAAGCTTAGCATGGTAGAAGTACAGAGCACCAATATCAAAGTAATGGTCTGCTATCCGAACTTGCTAAACTGTACTCTTAATGAGGTGTCAAATATATATATATATATATATATATATATATATATATATATATGTGTGTGTGTGTGTGTGTGTGTGTGTATATTTAGGCAGCATTTCTTCGTTAATGCAAATTTCATTGAACATAATAGACATTTTATGCCTACATATTCTCTTTTGGATCCGTTCGAATTCCCGTATTACTTTTATCGTATTCGGGGGCAACTGATTAAGGTATCGTCCATAGTTGTATGTATCCCTAGTACTTTCTGCCCGACTTTGGGCCATCATCAGGGGAGAATCTGTTACAAAAGCGATGTAACTTTTGTTTTAGCAAATTACTACTGTGTAAGGACGTCTTTGCTGTTGGAGATTATGGCGCTTGCTTTTAAATGTAATTCTGTAAATAGTGTCAGTAGCTAAAGACATTTAAGTACGTTAGCACTGGTTTGAAAATTAATTCTATTAAGTGCTGGTTGCAGGTTTCTAATATATAGTGCTTCGAGAATCTGAAGTTTTTGTTTATTATTTTGATGTTCGAGTATTGTTGTGTTGTTGGTGAGAATTTTTCGTAGTTGTGTTGTTGGGCATGAATGTTTTTTTAAATGCTGAGCTATTGAACTTGTGTCAGAAAGGTGCATTGTAAGTCTCCTCGACAGGGTAGTTGAGGTTAAACCAACATATATATTATTATTATCAGAGATACAATCTCCTAGGGGACATTTAAATTTATATATAACGTTGGTTTTTTGCAACACCCCAATCGAGGGAGAGGAGTTATTTCTAATGACCAAATTCGAGGTTTTAAACTTATTATAATATATAATAATGTCTATTATGTTCAATGAAATTTGCATATATATATATATATATATATATATATATATATATAACTGTGTGTACGTGTGTGTGCAAATGTGAACATATATATATATATATATGGTTGTTTGTGCCCTTCTGTGTATCTATCTGTATATGTTTAGAACGATGTATGACATGACGCAGTCCTTTTACTCTTGTTCCCTTCCGCTAAGCCCTCTGTTGTACTCAATTCAAATGTGCAAAATATCGCGATAAAAGAAAAAAAAAGAAGTTACCCCCACCAAAAAAAAAGAAACAAAAAAGTAAATGAAAAGTAAGAAATAAAAAAAGAAGAAAAAGGAAAGAGAAAGAAAAAAGATTCCTGAAAAAATATGGCTACAAAATAAAATTTTTAGAAGACAATAGAAAAATTAAGAAGGAAACTGGCGAGAAATAAGAAATTCAAAATGGTGGAAAAACCGAGCCAAAAGCCACAAAGTGTCCGTCTGCGTTTAATCAGTTTTAAGTAATATTCATTATTCATTTACCTTTTGGCTATCACTTCAACCAACCAGCCACACGCAAACGACCGCAGACGTGTGGCCTTCCAACTGATGGACATGTCGTTGGGACTTGGGGGTAGGACAGAAAGTGAGAGAAAGTAGTTCTTGTCTGTATCTGATGCAATTGGTTCGTTTGATGTAGTCAACATCCAATCAACTGTTTTAAAAGCTGTAACATGTATCGTTTTCTGTCCTGCCTGGATGTATTTGCCCGAAATTCATTTTGACGCGAAATTTGCACAGCATCGGAATAGCAAAAAATTAAAAAAATTAGAATTTAAAAAAATAAAAAAATGGAGTGGTTGTAAACGCGGCAATAAATCTGTTTCTTAAGTTTTTTGGGGAGCAAGGGAAAAATTCTGTGTGTGTGTGTGTGTGTGTGTGTGTCTGTAGATATGTGTATGTGCTCGTATGAATATGTGAGTGAAGGTCACATACGTGATTAGTGGTTATATTGTGAGTTAGTGTGCATGTATTACACAAATGTGCGAAAAATGATAGATAGATAGATAATGATAAATAGATAGATAGATAGATAATGATAGATAGATAGATAATGATAGATAGAGGGATAGATAGATAATGATAGATAAATAGATAATGATAGATAGATAGATAGATAATGAGAGATAGATAGATAGATAGATAGATAGATAATGAACAGTCTGTGATACACTCACACGCACACACACGATTCTTCCGTGTGGCTAGACATGTTAGGCACTCCACCTAACTTTACGCTAAGCCGATAACTTACCGCTCAGTTGTTTCGGCGACCTACGTCAGCCCAGGAATATCGCGCATTTTGTATCAACTTTCGTTTGTTTACATTTTACGCGATCGGATACCGGAGTGCTCAATTCATTAGAAGAGCTTTGAATTACGCGAATGCACAGCCTTTAATTCCTTTGTCAGAGTGCTCAACCCGGGAAGGAGAGCGTATATATATATATATATATATATATACATATATATGATGTGTCCAAAATATATTTATATGAACATAGATAAATAGATAGATAATTTTGGTTTAGAGTCAGAATACGGTAAACATATATTCTCGAAAAAAAATATATGCCCTTTGGACACAAATATTTAAGTTGAAATGTAAAAAAATCTTATATTAAATTGGAAATCTAACAAAATTGAATCAGAACGCATATTTTATCTTATTTTGATAAATTTCTATGTAGTACAATTGATAGAATTGTTAATACGCTTGACAATAAAACAGTAATATTAAAAATCACTAACACGAAGCAATTATCGATTAAAAATCAGTTTTGATAATACCAGTATATAAATTATCAATACGATGTTCTATGTAAACCTTTATTTCTTAGAGATGTATAAGCACATGGAAGGATTTCAATCATCTTTACACCACGGGTTCCCGACCAGGTTGTCCGGGCGACACTTGGTTTTTGCGTAAGATGGGTGTTATTTTACTGATCACCTAATCCTAGAGCGCTTTGCTCTGGGAAAATTCCTGCGTGACAGAGCTGAGTTTATCGCTTAGTGCCTGAGGTGTCCCAAAATGGAGGATAGTGCCCAAAAATGAGGGATGATGCCCAAAAAATGAGGGATGCTGACGGGATCAAGCATTTTTTGCGACGTCTGTGCATGAGTCTTGTTTCGTGTATGCCCCCCCCCCACTTGCCCAGTCGACTGGGGGTATAGAATACACCAACTGCTTCTCTGCTGAGTAGTAAGATCCCGCCCCTACGAGTGTCCTGCATATGATATTAAACAATCTGATGGTGAGGTTCCACTAATGCTGGAGTTTGGGAGAATGTAGAGTTCTCCTTCATTGCCATCACTCCCAGTTCCACTCTGGCTTAGAGTGGTAGCACTTGATAGGGCCCTATCTATAGGTCAAATAGAAGTAAACTGAACTTTTTTGACATTTAAACTGTATACGTATGCTAAACTGAATTGTTTGAAATAGAACTGTTTGACATTTCACTGTTTGTAAACAAAAACTACACTTCTACTAACCTGAATTGTTTAAAATCTAATTCGGCGTTAAATGACACGAAAAGGGTTGATGCGCCGTAAGACAAAACGAACAACCAACCAACCAACCCCCTCAACAATAAAATGACCTTGTGTCAAATCTTAACTTGGTGGGAGGTTGGATAAATATCAAATGCCTTAATCTCATGGGTTCGTCGCTCTTAGTTGTATGGGGGCCACCTAGCATGGCTGAGTTTATCGGTAGGCACCTAAGGCACCCAAAAATAGGGAAAGCCGATGAGATCAAGCATTTTTTTGTGACAGTCACATATGAATCCCGATTTGCCCGTCGGACTCACACAATAAAATGACCTTGTGTCAAATCCTGATTTGGTGGAAAATCAATTAAATTCCTTAATCTCACTGACTCGCTCGCATCCAGACAGTTTTCCGGGGTACACCCGGCGTTCGCGTCAGGTGAGTATTACTGAGCTGATCACCTGATTCCAGAAGCGTCTTCACCTCAGACGGTACATGCCTGGTAGAACTAAGTTCATCGCTTCACGTTTGAGGCGCTCCATTATGGAAAATGCCATCAGGACCAAACATTTTTTATTCATGGGTCACCATCATAAAATGACTTCATGTCACATCTGATTTAGTGGTTAGGTCGAATAAATATCTTGCCTCTTGTGGTTTTCCGGCAAGTTGGGCGTTTTTGTATTGATTGCCTTGTCTCAAGAGGCCTTCCCTCGAAGCAAAGCCTGCTTTGCATGGCCAAATTAATCGCTTGAGGCTTAAGGCGTTCCAAAAGGCGAACACCAAGGGATCAAACATTTTCTGTGATGGTTACGTATGAGTCTTGATTCGTGTGTGGCCCTTAATATACAATGACTTCATGCTAAATCTGGTCTTGTAAGAGGTCTGATAAATCCGTGGGCTGTTTTGAAGTAAATCTAACTCACCTAGACTTTAATGAAAACATCGTTAATTAATAAGATTTTAGATTAAAATTATTATGTAATAATTATTGAAAAAAACAAAGTAAAAACCATAGGAATTGTGACATTATATATATATATATATATATATATATATATATATATATCATCATCATCATCATCGTGTCGTGCCACCAGCATGGGTATCCCTGATCCTCTCTCGCCACTTCTCCCTATTGTTCATCGCTTTCGGCAGGTCCTCAGGGCCACATCCCGTATCCCCACAGAGCTGCTGTATGTAGGTTCGAGCTGGTCTCTCTGCTTTTGTTTGGCCATGTGAAGGGGTCCATAGAAGAACATCACTTATGAGCTCGTCTCCGCTTCTCCAGCAGTGTCCTGCATATCAGGTTCGTCTAACTTTGATAGTTTTCATGATGGGAAGTTGGTGGCCGTACAGCTGCTGCATCGTGGGATTTTACCTTCAAAATTGCACGCAGCATTCTTGTGTAGTTGCCGTCAAGCTTTTTCTCCATCCATTTGGTCAGCGTCCATGTAGTGCATCCATATAGCAGTATCGACACGACCGCTGCTTGGAAGAAACTGCGTTTTTATCAGTGTGTATGTGAATACGTTATGAACGAAAGAATAGACACACGTTGGTTTAAAAAGTTCTTTATATATATATATATATATATATATATATATATATATATATATATATATATATATATATATTTAGAGAGAGAGAGAGAGAGAGAGATTGATTCCGACATTAGCCATCTTTATTTCTTCATTGTTTAGATTTCAAGACTGTAAGATATATGGATGCCACAGGATTGGCTTCTCCTGTGAAATAATCTTGGACTTTAGAACTAAATAATTTAAATATTCGTCATCGCACGTGTTTGTAAATAGTTTCCAATGTTTATCCATTTATTTATTCATTTTTTTTTATTGTCGTTAAGCAGGAAGATCAGTCCAAAAAGTAATGGATTTTCAAATAATTAATTTTAAACATAGGAATATATATTTTAGATATAGAATATGATTTGTATAATATAATTGGGTCAATTTGGGATAAGGGTTTCAAGGTATAATTTCTATCTATCTCTCTATCTCTCTCTCTCTATCTCTCTCTCTCGTTTCTGGAATAACTATATATCTGTCTCTCTGTCCCTCCCTCCTCTCTCTCTCTCTCTCTCTGTCTCTCTGTCTCTCTATCTATCTGTGTGTATGAAGCATTGTCTTTCTATCTTTTTTTCTTTTCTTTCTTTTTTTCTCTTCACTGAATAATTAGAAGGGATTTCAATTGACCGATCCACATACGTTCTGAACCCGCCAGAAGAATATAATTCATAACTTCTTTTATTTATACTGGTTTAATGATTGCTTAGTTTCGTCTTATTTTCCTTTTCCTTCTTTCTTTCTTTCTTTCTTTCTTTTTTATTTATTTATTTATTTATTTACTTATTTATTCATTTCTATGTCTAACTCTATGATTTTGGCTTGGACATTCTTTTCAACTCGCTCGCTCTCTCCACTCCTTCTCTCTCTCTCTTTCTCTCTCTCTCTCTCTCTCTCTCTCTTATTCATTCTTTCAGTCCTCAGCAACTTTTCTTTTTCTAAATCTCTCCCCTTTTATCTTTGTTTCTCTTTCTTTCTTTAATTTATTCTTCGTTCTTTGTTCTTTCCTTAAAATCTCTCTTCTATTTCTTTTATTTACGTATTTGTGGGCCATTGGCCTAATGATTTGAGTGTTCGCCAATGGTCTCCCGGGCCATTGGCGAACACTCAATCCCAGGTCGAACCATACCAAAGACTCAAAAAATGGTACTTGATACCGCCTTGCTTAACACTCAGCATTATAAGGTGTGGATCAAGGGTAAAGTAGGACAATTTAAGGAATGGAGTAGCGCCCTCCCCTGCACTTCGGTGAAGTAGCTATTACAAAGGGAGCTTTCGGGTTGCCCTCGACTACAGTCGCCAACTTTTTATTTTATTTTTGTCTTCTCTCTCTCTCTCTCTCTCTCTCTCTCTCACACACACACACACACACACACAGACTCTGTTTATCTATTTATCTTACTCTCTCATTCTTTCTTTCATTGTCAATATTTCGTTTTTTTTTTTCTAAAAAAATCTCACCGTCTTTCTTTGTACAGCTATATTATCTTTGTTTCTTTTTTTTTCACTTTTTTCTTTCTTTTTTTTAAAGATTTTCATTTCCTTGCTGCTTTTGTTTTACTCTCTTGTCCTCTTCTACTTTCTTTCAATTCTTCCGCCATCTTTTTTATTTTTATTTTTAATGGTGGATAAGACATCGTCTATTCAACTTCCATACAAACGAGCACAAACTCCTCCCCTCTATTTACCGTTTCTATTCTAAACGTCCACTTCTCCGTTTCAACGCGAAATGTCTCAGTCACAACAAAAGCCGCCCTGTGTTAAGGCTTCGAATTTCCTGTTTTATATACTTCAAGTTTTCAAATCCCTCTTGACTGTAAAAATTAGACGTCTATTCGTGTATATGTGTGCTGTTTCACTACAAACAAACCATTATGTCTCTCTCTCTCTCTCTCTCTCTCAATCTATCTATCTATCTATCTATCTCTTTCTCTCTCTCTCTCTCTCTCTCTCTCTCTCTTGCTTTATATATATATATGTGTGTGTGTGTATGTATGTATGTATGTATGTATGTATGTTAGTACTTGTGTATATGAAGGAATCTACATATACAATACGTCTCTGATAAAATCTTATATATTTCCAAACAGGGCGCCATAACATGGTGTAATGGTTAACGCGCTCGTCTCACCGATCAGTTACTGCTGAATCGAGATTTCGATCCACTCTAAGTACTCCATATTTTTGGCCTTGTGCCAAATGTTAGCACAACGTCACTGACAGTACAGGTCTTTTTACTGTATAATGTAAATTTGTTGCTCATAATTTTAGGCACTTCACATGGTGTAATAGTAAGCTAAGCTGCCAGACGCATGAGTTCGGTTCTCTCAGGGTGCTCCATACTTGTGGCCTTGTGTCAAACTGGGTTTAGCATAGTAAATGAAAATTGTCCGAGATGGCTTCATCTTGTCGAGTTGTTATAGTTAGCAAGCTAGATCACTCTGAGTAGTGAGTTTGATTCTCATTGAGCGGGAGAACTTTCTATCGCATCGTGGCTAAAGTGCAGGACTGCGACATCGTAGTAAGCAAGTTCGAACTCCAGTCGTACTATCACGTTCACTTTCAGACAAATACTCCTGAGAAAGATATGAGTCCCCTTATTCCTCCAGCTAAGGGTCAAATAGTACTCCTACTGTTCCTCTAGAAGAATGGCTTTGGCATTAAATGACCCACGAAGATCGATTAGCTATTAAGCAAAAAAAAAAAAAAATGTCACTTTACTTATTGAATACTGAGAGAGCATCCAGTTTAGATTTATAGTTACATTGTAAATTGAACCCTTCACTAAAAACTCCAAGTTTTAAAAATTTTGAAAGCTAACATGCTAAAAATACTTGGCCTGGGAGCCCATTAGTAACCAGATAATATTTGGTGACTGTAGCTCTAACCAACTTTGAATTAAGCGATGAATAGACAACCAGGATAATCGGGGAATCAGTACTTGTGACCTGGTGTCACATCTTTGAAAATGAAAATTGTCTTAAGTGACCGCACATCGTGGTGTTATAATAGTTTGGGAGCTACTTTTGCAGATTGAGTGGTGAACTCGATTCTTACTGAGTGACGCAGACTAACATTCTGCATTGTTTTTGTCGTTTTCTTCTAGTTCCTTTTTTTTTTGTCTGTTTTTTTTTCTTCTTTCCTTCCTTGTTAAAATCCATTCATTAATTCTTTTTTCACTTCTTTTTTTGGGTCGGTGGGTGGTATTGTTTGTGTGTGAGGGGAGATCGCTCGTTCCTTTTTTTGTTATCCTTATAGATTCTTTTATTTCCACTTTGTTCCCTTTTCTTTCCGTTCGCGTTTGAAATGTTTTTTATTCTACATTTTCTAAAAAGGATGTCTCCCTGATAGTTTGGTCGGCGTTTAGGTTGGGGACGGGAAGAAAAACATTGTTTATAAGACAAAATAAAAGAAAGAAATGACCCTCTTCAAAAAAATTTAAAAAAAAAACACGGTGGATAATTTCTTTACCACTTCATCAGATCACCGACAAATCCAAAATTACGCTGGAACTTTCCAATTATTAGTTTCCTTTGTTTTCCAAAAGTAGCGTGTTCCCATAAACTCTTTTGTAAATCATAAAGTGAAGAAGCAAATGCTATGAGTTTATATGGTAAAAACGTTTGAACGTTCCTACGAAAGCTTTCGTAAGCCGAAATTATGTATATCATCGTTTTGACTCTTTCTCGTCATTCATCCCTATCGGACATCCCTTTTCGTAAGTCCTCTTTGCAGGAATCTTTGTGAGTCGGCCACCACTGGTGTGTCCATTGGAGAACGACGCTAATGATTTCGTTATTACTTCACCAGCAGTGCTTAGCAACACTTGTCTGTCTTATTGGGGTGCTTTGTGAGATTGGAAGTAAGTGGCTGTACTATTGCTGCTTTGTAGAGTGCTGCTTCCACTATAAATTTATATGGTAAAATGTTTGAGCGTTTTCATGGCGTCTTTCGAAGGAGGAAAATAACATTGAGCGTAGAAATAAATACCTTGAATTTATATTGCAATTTTTAAAAACTTTTTTTAGACCTCCCCCATACTCTTTAGAGATTTACTACAATTAATAGTGTTGTAATGATTGCAGGAAGGGATTATTTTATTTTGAAAAGGTGTTTAGATCAAGAGCAAGTCTGCAGGTTGTTTTGAGTGTGAGAGTTTAATGAACTGTAGGAAAAAATAAGAATGTACACCTCCTCCTCCTTATCATCATCATCACGCAGCATCTTTTTTGAGATGCGACCATAGTGTTAGTCGAGGGTGACCCGAAGGCTCCCTTTTCGATAGCTACTACACCAAAGTGTAGGGGAGGGCGCTACTCCATTCCCAGGATTGCTCCACTTTACCCTTGAACCGTACCTTATAATGCTGAGTGTTAAGCAAGGTGGTATCAAGTACCATTTTTAAAGTTTTTGGTATGACTCGACCTGGGATTGAACCCAGGTCTCCCGGGCCATTGGCGAACACTCTAACCGCTGGGCCAACGCCTTAATACATAATCGTTTACCAGACATAAGAAAATCCAGTTATTTTTTATACAGAATTAATTAGAGTTAACTTTTTATCTCAAAAAATGTTAGTGTACATATTTATGGGCGATACTGTATAAATTGTGATAAGTATTACCTTATTATTTTTTTCAAATTTTCAAATTCAAAATTCCAGTAAAGATTTTTGCATAACTGAATAACTTATTAAGTGGGTTGGTTCGTGTTTAATGACATATCAACTCTTGTTTATATATATATATATATATATATATATATATATATATATATATATATATATATATATATATATATATATGTACACACAAACACAAACACACACAAACACACACATATATATATGTGTTTGAGAAATATGTATATATATATACATATATATAGTGTGTGTGTGTGTGAGAGAGAGAGAGAGAGAGAGAGAGAGAGAGAGAGAGAGAATTTAAATACAGTAGCAAACGAACAGAAGCTTAGATGAAGTTTTAAATAAATGATGTAGCTATTATAGATAAATAGATATGCTAAAAAAGGGGAAAAGAGTGACAATATATTAAAACTATAGTCAATTATTTTTCCATACATATTCTATATTTCTTTCAGCCCCTTGAACTTAAATTACTCTAAATGTTATCCTCTTACAAATTCTTCAAGATCACTTTTTTTTTTACATATAATCTTACGTCATTTTATCAATCTCTTCCCCCTTTCTTTGGTATATATATATATATATATATATATATATATATATATATATATATATATATATGTGTGTGTGTGTGTGTGTGTGTGTGTGTGTGTGTGTGAATAGTTTGCCGGTAAATATTTTTGTAATTAAAAGAATTGTTAGAACGCAGGACAAGGATTGGTAGACTTGGTTTGGTTTGGTTTGGTTTGGTTTGGTTGGGTTACGTTTTATGGAATATCAACCATTGTAGATTTTTTTAATACCAAATCCTTTTTCGAATATATTAAATATGATTTTTAAATACATTTGGAAATAACGAACCTGATCTCTTTTTTGCACACGGTTAAATAATTTCAAGTATTGCTATATAACAGTCGCAATTTAACATCCATCATTTGTTTGCATACATATTTTGTTCTATTTGACCCATAAATAGGATCATATTAGGTGCTACCACTCCAGGTCAGAGTGGACCTGGGAAAGATAGCAATGAAAGGGTAATCCACATTCTCCAAATCTCGAAGGCTGTAGACTTATCATCAGATTGTTTAATGTCATATCCAATACACTGTTCGGGAGGTGGAGGTCTTACCTCTCTGCAGAGATGCAATCAGTGTATTCTACATGACGAGCCGACTGTAATGAGTTGGTAGACATATTTTTATTCACAAGTGTTTTCTTGGGATATGATCTTGTTTCGTAAATGCATGATTTACCTTTTTATATCTGCTACATTTAGGTTTACAGTTATATTTGTTTGTTTAAACATCCATACTTTTTTTATAGGATCCATTTTAGACTTTCACTGATCCATGGCTTGTTTGTTTGTTTGTTTGGGTTTTATGGCATATCAATCTCTGTTGGTTATTTAATACCAAAACCATTTTTATACAAATAAACAATTCTATTTCAAACAATTCATTTTAGCGTAAGTACAGTTTCAATGACAAAAACAGTTTTGTTCCAAACAATTCAGTTTAGCATAGATACGCAGTTTAGTTCTATTTGACTATGATAGGACCCAACACGTGCTACCACTCTGAGCCAGAGTGGACCTGGGAGTGATGGCAATGAAGGAGTACTCCGCATTCCCGAAAGCTCAAGCATTACTGGTACCTCACCATCAGATTGTTTATTGTCATATCCAGGACACTCATTGGGGGGCTTACCCCTCTACACAGATGCAGTCGGTGTATTCTACAGCCCCAGCCAACCCTGGTAATTGCATTGTTTTTTGTTTACATAGTCTGAAACGAGTAGCTGCAGGCATAGGCCTCCATGTCAATGCAAATAAGACGGAATGCACGTGCTTTAATCAAAGAGGCGACATCTCCTCACTAAACGGCAGCTCTCTGAAGCTAGTGGTCAAGTTCACCTACCCAGGATGTAGTATCTCATCAACCGAGACAGACATCAACACACAACTAGCAAGGGCATGGACAGCTATTGATAGGCTATCGGTCATATGGAAGTCAAACCTGACTGATAAAATGAAAGTGGACACGGAGACACGAGTTCAAATCCTGGACGAGACTGATTGCATTTCACATAGCACTAATACCCTTGGGAAAGGTATGAATCCAATTATTCTCCCTCCAGCTATGGGTAAAATAGTAGGGCAGACTAGGTTCTTCAGCCTTGGTGAGGCAGCTAGTCTAGGAGAAGGAAAACTCTGAATTCAAACTCCGCTTAAAAATTGACCTTGTGTCATATCCTGCCCGAGCAGAGAGGTTGAGTAAATATGGAGATAAACAGACTGAGATACAAAGTGACACAGACATAGATAGATATGAATGCATACATTTTCATATCTTTATAAGAACTTTATATCCTTATATGTACATATATAAGCTGAATATACCTATAATTTTTGTGCACCTATTTGATAATGGCCATTAATTAAATCGAAGAAAAGCAACGACTAAAACAGGTGATTTATTTATGGTAGTCAAGGCTTGAGAAGAACGAGCCAGAATTTTCGGATGATCTGATAACAAAAGAGTGGTGTATCAATAAATCACAGATTCTTTGAATAGCACTCTTTAGTTTTTGAACTCAGAATTTGTCCTTCTCCATGATCGGATGCCTTATTAAGACTAAAGACTAAAATCTGACCACATCAATAGCTAGGATAAGTAGAGGTGGATTCATGCCTTTCCCAATGGCATTTGCACAAAGTGAAACACAAACAAGATTTGAAATCGACTGGTCGAGTTCGTTTCCTTACGACGATAACTGTTACATCATGTGCGCATCGAACATACATACATAAATACACACACACGTACCTATACACACGCACCCATACACACACATATGTGGATACACACTCACACATGCATGCACGCGCGTGCGCACACACACATAGATAGATAGATAGAGAGAGAGAGAGAGAGAAAATTTTTAAAACACGGTAATCCAAAAGTATGTGAACGCTATAACGTTTCGGTTCAAATGAACCATCATCAGGAGTTGGAAGCATGATATCGAATGACGTTAAATCACCGATGGATTTTTTATAAAATGCCAATCAAGGGGGAAATATTATTTATACCAAGACAGGAGTAACCGTTTAGTCAATAAATCAGTGTTCGTATTTTTTTTTTTTATATGTCAAGTAACTGTTTAAAACAATGATGAAGAACAAACAGAATCATCAAGAGAAATAGTGAAATAAAAGGAGAGAGAAGAAAGGGAGAAAGGAAAGAAAGGAAGAGAACAGAAGAATGAGAGATAAGGAAAGAGAAGAGAGGGGCAGGGAAACGTAAGGAAAAAGAAGAGGGAGGAGTAAGAAAAGAAGCTAATCATATTTACCCAACCCCTCCGCTCGGGCAGGATATGACACAAGGTCAGTTTTTAAGCGGAGCTCAACAGGTTTGAATTCAGAGTTTTCCTTCTCCTAGACTAGTTGCCTCACCAAGGCTGAAGAACCTAATCTGTCCTACTATTTACCCATAGCTGGAGGGAGAATAATTGGATTCATACCTTTCCCAAGGGTATTAGTGCTATGTGAAATGCAATCAGTCTCGTCCAGGATTTGAACTCGTATCGTCGTGTTCAATTCCTACGACGATAACCATTACACCACGGGCACCTCCAAAGTTAAAGAAAAACTCGAAGAAAACAAGCTAATATATCATATGTAAATAATTAATTATTGTTAAATCAAAAATCAAACTTATGACAATTGATGTGTTTTACCCTGTTTTACATTAAATTATTTTCTTTGGATCACCTTGTTTTTCAATTTTTCTCTATCTTGTTGGATGCATTTCCATTATATATATATGACCGGGACATTGGCCCAGCGGTTAGAGTGTTCGCCAATGGCCCGGGAGACCTGGGTTCAATCCCAGGTCGAGTTATACCAAAGACTTTAAAAATGGAATTTGATACCACCTTGCTTAACACTCAGCATTATAAGGTACGGTTCAAGGGTAAAGTGGAGTAAAATGGAGTAGCGCCCTCCCCTACACCTTGGTGTAGTAGCTATCGAAAAGGGAGCCTTCGGGTCACCCTCGACTATGGTCGCTAACTTTACTTACTTTTATATATTCTTCAGGAGATGATTTTATTTGTAGAAATAGTTACTACGTTAAACGTTTCGGTTTTTAGAACTTACACATCCTGATGAAGGTCACAAACCGAAACGTTTAACATTGGCATATATTTCTACAAATAAAATCATCGTTCGAAGACCTTGTGTTTTTTCATCTCTCTCTCTCTCTCTATATATATATATATATATATATATATATATTCTTCAGGAGATGATTTTATTTGTAGAAATAGTTACTACGTTAAACGTTTCGGTTTTTAGAACTTACACATCCTGATGAAGGTCACAAACCGAAACGTTTAACATTGGCATATATTTCTACAAATAAAATCATCGTTCGAAGACCTTGTGTTTTTTCATCTCTCTCACTCTCTCTCTCTCTATATATATATATATATATATATTCTTCAGGAGATGATTTTATTTGTAGAAATAGTTACTACGTTAAACGTTTCGGTTTTTAGAACTTACACATCCTGATGAAGGTCACAAACCGAAACGTTTAACATTGGCATATATTTCTACAAATAAAATCATCGTTCGAAGACCTTGTGTTTTTTCATCTCTCTCTCTCTCTCTATATATATATATATATATATATATATATATATATACGTATATATATTTATATAGATGGATATGTATATATAGATATTACTGCATGTGAACACGAATACGCATACAATAAAGCTTATTAAAATATGTAATTTAAATCCAACATAAACAATGATTCAAATCCATAAGTTAATTTCAAAATAAATGCAATATGCAAATATCTCAAAAGTTTCTACCTTCTTTTTTTCAATTCATTTTGCTTCTTTAAAAAAAGCAATTAAAAAAGTTGTTCTATATTTTTGATAAGATTTTACCGTTTATTCTTACCCGCTTCCCGTTCTCTCTTTCTCATTCTCTCCTTTTCTTTCCCCCCCTCTCTCTCTCTCTCTCTCTCTCTCTCTATATATATATATATATATATATATATATATATATATATATATATATATGTGTGTGTGTGTGTGTGTGTTTGTGTGTGCGTATGTGTGTGTGTGTGTATCTTAGATGATTCTTATCTATCTATCTATCTATTAAAATATTTTTGTATTTTTCCTCATTCGTGCTTCTTTCTTTCTTTCTTTCTTTCTTTCTTTCTTTCTTTCCTTCTTTCTTTCTTTCTTCTATCTGAGTTTTTGTTAAATCTTTCTTTATTTCATTAATCTTCGAGTTTTTCTTTAACTTATTTTTCTTTCTTTCTTTCTTTCTTTCTTTCTTTCTTTCTTTAAACTCCTCATCTTCTCTTCGGCTGTTTTTTTCTTTCTTTTATGGTACGTTTTTCTTTCTTTCTTTCTTTCTTTCTTTCCATAAAGATCATTCTATCTCTTTCAGCTGTTCTCACTTAACGATTTTCATACTTTCATTTCCGCTTCGCCAATAATTTCCAATATACTTGGAATATCTCTTTATTGTAACATGAGAAACAAATTGAAAATATTTTCTCCTCTTTAACGACTTATAAAATGATTAAGTTTTTCCATTACAAAACTTAAAATCCATAAAAAATGTAGACCCATCGACCATTTTTTTTTTTTTTCTATCCGATTTTTAAATTCTTCTAATTGTTGCCAAAACCAAACTAAAGAATATGAGGAGAAGGCTGTTAACTAAAGTTTATTAATTTGAGATATTTATTTTCTTCGAACTCAGTTCCAGCTGAGGTTAAACAAAGTATGGTAGGGTGAGTAGTCTAGACAAAAGTACTTGTAAAATAGATTAATCTACACAGTTGGTTTTCAAATTGATGAAATTGGTCAGTGTTTTTGAATCCCTTGCCGAGAGGTAGTAAACTCCTTAACAATCGTAGCATGTCAGGAACGAGATCTTTTGTCTAGACAATTGGCACTTCTACAGAACTCTTAGAAATGACCTACTGTTACGGTATATAGAATTTTCTAAGTTTAGCTTTAAGCCTCTGATTGCTAAGATAACTTGCTGTTTCGAAATGGTCTCTCATATAGGTACTGGGTTGACTAATCTGGGTGATGTCGCGAGAACTGGTGCTTTCAGCATAACTTAAGCCTCAGTTTTTTTTTTATCACGGACCCTGGAATTGAATAATGATTTGCAAGCCTGTCTAGCAGACTATTGTTTTTAATGAATTGAGCTTGATCCTAACTAGGCGCCATTCTTCTGTGAATCAGACTGGACTTAATTTTGTTTATAATCAGTCGGGATTAATATAAAGCTTTCATATCCGCTAGGGATATCAGTTTTATTTTAACCCTAACCCTGCTTAATACAAATAAGTGGAATGCACCTAATGGCCTTAGGTTTTTTTTAATTATGCAAGGTGGAAGTAAACATACAAATGTTTCAAGGTTTGCGCATGCGTCGAAATTATTTATTTTAGTTCTGTTTATATATACGCACCTATGTCAAAGTTGAGCATCATACAGAGAAAATTTTTGATCAAAATTCAATTAATAATTACACTACTAACTTACAGATGTTCTTATATATATATATATATATATATATATATATATATATATATATATATATAGAAAGAGAGAGAGAGAGAGAAAGAGAGAGAGAAAGGTAGGGGAGTGAGGGAAATATAAATTATATATAAAATTAATTTTACACAAGCCTAAAAGTATGGGACACCCAGTGAGAACTGAACTCATTAACAATGTGTATGCATCTGTGTGTATGTAATTTTTTTTTGTTTAGGGGCATGCTTTAGAAAACAAAACTACACTTACCTAACATGTTTTTTTCGCATATATATATATATATATATATATATATATATATATATATATATTCTCTTTAAAAGCAACAATCAGTCACATTAAAATAATAAATTTATTTCCATCTGGTTAAAAAATATTGATATATATATATATATATATATATATATATATATATATATATATATATATATATTCTCAGCGAGAATCAAACACATTTGAAAAAATTTTCTAATATATTATCTTACAAACCATTACCCTATACCGATGCAGTAAACCAATCCTTACAAGTTTTACTAGTTTTTTCGAATCCATATATATATATATATATAAGTAAAGTTAGCGACCGTAGTCGAGGGCGACCAGAAGGCCCCCTTTTTAATAGCTACTAGGAGTATGGGATGGCGCAACTCCTTTCCCTGGATAGCTCCATTTTACCCTCGATACGTACTTATATTACTGAGTGTTAAGCAAGGAGGTATCAACTAGCATTTTTAAAGTCTTTCGTATGACGCAACCTGGGATTGAACCCAGATCTCCCGGACCATTGGCGAACACTCTACCCACTTGGCCAATGAGCCGGTTAATATCTCTCTCTCTCTCTCTATATATATATATATATATACTCTGCTGAATACCAAGAGGTGGACTTAAGTATACATTTTAGAATCTTAAAATCAGTATTTTCAACGTTGCTTTACAGTCAGGCAAGATGCTATTGTCGTTAATAACTGACTTATCACATCTGGTCTTATATGTATATATATATTTTTTTTCGTAATGCACGTGCGTTTATTCACTAAGACATATATTTGGTTGCTGGTGTGTGTGTGTGTGTGTGTGTGTGTGTGTGTGTGTGTGTGTGTGTGTGTGTTTTGCTAAAGGCAACTTCTTCCGCTGCCAAATGGCGACTTGGTGGGAGAAGCGGAAAGCTAAAGCTTAAACGACTAAACTAATAAAGAATTTGCGACTGACCATTGTCCAAGACTGTATGGGGAAGCCTGAAACCTCTTTAATCGGTCAAGTGGTCATCAGCAGGCAGAGGACAAAATTGCGTGCGTTCTTTGACGTTTCTTAGCACACCCTTAAAAACCGTCAAAAACCCTGCTAATAAAGAAATAAATGTATTAGGTACAAATTCTTCCCCCCAACAAAAAAGAAAAAAAAAAAAAAGAAAAATCAACACTTACCTCATCAGATATTTTTGGCTTATATGTTTTATGTTGTTCAAATTTCTTAGACGAGGCATTGAAATTATAATCAATTTTTATGTAGTTTTCTTTCATCTTTTTTTTTCTGGGTTTTTGAATTAGTCTTAACGTGTCCGAAGTAGACTAGTTAGTTAGTTGGTTGGTTTGGTTGGTTGGGTTACATGTTATATAAACTTGTAGGTTATTTGATCCCATTTATATATATATAACCGGCTCATTGGCCTAGTGGGAAGAGTGTTCGCCAATGATCCGGGAGACCTGGGTTCAATCCTAGGTCGCGTCATACCAAAGACTTTAAAAATGGTACTTGATACCTCCTAGCTTAACACTCAGCAATATAAGGTACGTATCGAGGGTAAAGTGGAGCAATCCAGGGAAAGGAGTAGCGCCCTCCCCTATACCTCGGTATAGTAGCTATTGAAAAGGGAGTCTTCTGGTCGCCCTCGACTACGGTTGCCAACTTTACCTTATATATATATAATACTTAAAAGACCCAGAACCGACCTACCAAAATTTAATCTAACATAACTTGTGGATAATTCTGAGTAGGTAGTTTCTGGCTCTTTTCGGAAGTCTAGTTTTGCCCTACTTAGTGTATTAAGCACTTTATCATCTTAACTTAGGTAATTCTGTCGGTGCTTTTTTTCTGTTGGCAAGTCATTGCGGTACTGGTTGATTATTTTCAAGCAGTACAATTGTTTTCTCTCTAACTTGGATAGTTTTCGTGATGGGAGATAGGTGGCCGTACGAACCAGACATGCAAGACACTGCTGGAGAAGCAGGCTTCGGCTTCTTTGTTTAATGGCATATCAACCTTTGTAGGTTATTTAATGCCAAACTCATTCTCCAAGATAAACAGTAGTGGTACTATTTAACCCATAGCTGGGAGGATAAGGGGGTTCATACCTTTCCCAAGGGTATTTGCCCGAAAGTGAACATAATCACGCGACTGGAGTACGAACTCGCTTACTACGATTCCGCAGACCATCGCTTTAACCATTACATCACGAGGACACCCCTGGAGAAGCAGGGACGAGCTCATAAGTGATGTACTCCTATGGACCCCCACATATGGCCGGACAAAAGCAGGACGACCAGCACGAACATACATTCAGCAGCTATGTGAGGATACGGGATGTAGCCCTGAAGACCTGCCAGAGGCTATGAACGAGAGGGAAAAGTGGCAAGAGAGGGTCAGGGATATCCGTGCTAGTGGCACGACATGATGATGATGATGACAATTGTTTTAGCCTTTTTTAATATAATCTTTTTCCAAATATTGGTTTGTAGTATTTCTTACCATTATGGACTCTTCTCACCGTTATTAGTACTGAGAGATTTCGCAACCAGAAGCAGATCAATATCGATGTTATCCGGAAAGTACGAGACTTCTTACCTTTTCTATGTAACTTTATCTTTCTTGTGTAATATAATCTGTTATCTAATATCCGTGTTTGTGTTTTCATTAGTGACCCTTTTCATCGAACGAATTTAAAACAGAATGCTATCAACAGAATTAGAATATTATCAAGAAAAATAGAATATCCAAAAAAGACTAAAGGCATTTCAAAGCATTTTCCCTATGTTTAAAGTTAATTCCATTAATTCTAAGTTGTTGTTTTTTTTTATATATATATTCATATTTACCCAACCACTCCGCTCGGGCAGGATATAACACAAGGTCAATTTTTAAGCGGAGTTTAACAGGTTTGAATTCAGAGTTTTCCTTCTCCTAGACTAGTTACCTCACCAAGGCTGAAGAGCCAGTCTGTCCAACTATTTACCCATATCTGGAGGGAGAATAATTGGATTCATACCTTTCTCAAGGTTATTTGTGCTATGTGAAATGCAATTATCTGGGTCCAGGATTTGAACTCGTGTCGCCGTGTCTCTTTCCTACGACGATAACCATTACACCACGGGCACCTCCACTTTATATATATATATATATATAGGTAACTTTTTAAATGAACCAGAGCACAATTGTGTGCACTCATTTAAACGGTTTTAAGTATACCCATCAAACACTAATAATTCTCTTTAATACTATTCATGAACATATTGAAGTGGTTTCAAGCATGCTTCACTCTAATTTATTTGTACGCACTTAAACAGTTTCAAATAGAGCTATTGAACACTATTATTCTATTTAAGTCACAACATTCATTTACCCGTAATCAAATGGTTCTAAGTATTTCTATATAATTCCAATAATTCAATTTTTGCACACAATTAAATGTTTTCAATCATTCCTATCTAATACGAATAACTCTATTTACTATTATACTTTGTTTAATGGCATATCAACCTTTCTAGGTTATTCAATGCCAAAGCCCTTCTCTTTGAAGGAGAACACTAATGGTACTATTTAACCCATAGTTGGGGATTCATACCTTTCCTAAGGGTATTTGTCCGAAAGTGGACCTAATAGCGCGACTGGTATACGAACTCGCTTACTACGATTCCGCAGTCCATCGCTTTAACCATTACACCACGAGGACTTCCCCCACCCGTTAAATTGGTTCAAGTATTGTTACCTAATACCAATAGTTTTATTTGCATACAGTTACATGGTCTCAAGCATCGCTATGTAACACTGACTATTCAATTAAACACCAGTCATTTATTTGCACCCAATAAAACTAGTAAACAGTTCTGTATGACCCATAGATGGGAACCTAACAGGCATTACTGCCGCAATAATTGCAGTGAAAGGGGTACTCCGCATATCCCAAAGCCTCACGGCTGGAGCCCTAATATCAGATAGTTTAGTGTCATATGCAGGACATGAGCTGGCTAGGTCTTACCTCTCTACAGAGATGCAGTCGGTGTATTCTACCTCCCCAGCCGACTGGGCTAGTAAGCTAGCAAGAACCCATCATCATCATCATCATCATGTCGTGCCGCAGGCACGGATATCCCTGACCCTCTCTCGCCACTTCTGCCTATCGTTCATCGCCTCCGGCAGGTCTTCAGGACCACACCCTATATCCTCACATAGCTGCTGGATGTATGTTCGTGCTGGTCGTCCTGCTTTTGCCCGGCCATATGTGGGGGTCCATAGGAGTAGATCAGTTATGAGCTCGTCCCTGCTTCTCCAGCAGTGACCTACATGTCTGGTTCGTCTAACTTGGATAGTTTTCGTGATGGGAGGCAGGTGGCCGTATAGTTGGTGCCTTGTGGGGTGTTTCCGCCAGGACTTGTTCAATATTGCTCGCAACATTCTTGTGTATTGGACTAATACCCTTGAGGAATGTATGAACCCCATTATCCTGCCAGCTATGGGTTAAATAGTATCACTGCTATTCTTCAATAATGATGGTTTCAGCATCAAATAACCCACGAAGTTTGATATGCCATTCAACAAAGAAACCAAAAGTGACATTATATAACCTACGAATGTCCTCATCATTCAACACACTTATTCTTCTGAATTCTATATTGGTCGAAGCACCTCAGAAAAACACCTCTTTTGATATGTCATGAAACTGTTCCGTTGTACTTCTTTTAATGTCCTTCGCTTCCTCGAAATTTACCGTCCAGAAGAATTTTCTGTTTAGGAGATAAAAAGAATCGCACCGAGCTAGGTAAGGAGGGTATTGCAGTTCCCAAAATAAAAATAAAAATAAAATAAAATGAAAATAAAACTGTTAAACACTGAATGATAAAGACGATTTTGACCTTGGTACAGTATGTATACGCTTGGCATTTATAAATATTCGTATGAGGTTCTCAGAGCTTTCGGCCATCTTGTCATATAGTAACATCCATGCTCATGGTTAGGCTGTATACAGGCCTTTGTTAACAACCAAAAAGGATATAGAGAGAATTATAAAGTCTGAGTTCTGTTGATAAACCCCTTATTTTAGATCTTGTATAGATATATATTGAATTGGATGACATCGGCCTGTTTTGACACTAAAACTGCGTACGTATGCTAAACTGATTTTTTTTAAATAAGACTGTTTTAACATTTAACTGAGTGTAAACACGAAACTATACTTATATTAAACTGAAGTGTTTAAAATATAAATATTTATATATATAAAAATGGATTTGGCATTAAATAACCTTCAATGGTTGATATGCCATAAAACCAAACCAAACCAATTTACGTTATCTTGAGTAAATTGAATCGCATTTTCAGGGGCTTGCAAGTTTATTTTTTTGTCCCGTCAGTACATATGTGTACACTGACACACACACACCGACACGCATATATATATATATATATATATATATACATATACATATTCCACGATAGTGACGAGTCACACAAGCAGATTGTTTTCGTTTAAGTTTTCATGCCTCAGTGGATGGCTTGGAGAGTGTGACGACAATGTTGACAGCGGGAGGTGGACGAGGAGAATTTTCGGTGGGCGTGAGGGGTGGTGATATATATGGTGGTGGTAGTGACTGGGTGATAGCAGAGAAATCAAAGTTGTGTGTATGTGTAAGGAGGGGAGATGTGAAACCGCGGCCGAAGTGTCATTTAATGGGCCTTTCTTACTTTTTTCTGTCAATACACAATTTATCATCATAAATTCAGATAGGATAAAAAGAATGAAAATAAAATGGCAGCCAAGAAAAAAAACATGACAAAAACTATATTTATAACTGTTTTTTTTTACTGTTTCTTTGTCCATAACTAGTTCTAGTGAAAGCGTGTAGTATCTGTTCAACATTTTTAGAATCAATAAGTCATGCTTCAGCCAGTCTACTAAGAGGCTTGCCCAACTTTGACTTGTGATAAGAGTGTGTTATCTATTCTTCCTTCTCTGCCATGTTCGCATCTTGGGGTAGAACGAGATAAAACAAAACAAAAAAGAAAAAAAAGTCAGCCTGTTTCTAGTGGAATGCCGACGGGGCTCTACAATTAATTTATTCCTGCGCTACATTTCGTAGGAGGTTTACTGTACTATTTCCACTTTCATTTCACGTCTGACCACGCTGAATTAAATAACGATGTAATTCAATGTCTTCATTGCAGTGGCTACTTTATTATGCAAATCACACACACACACACACACACACACACACACACACACACACACACACACACACACACACACACACACACATGTATATATGACTGAGATTTCGTTTATTTTGTTATAAAGCACTTGAAAAATTTTAGTCATATGCATAAGAAAACAGTGAGGCAATATTTTAGCTTATATATATATATATATATATATGGGGGGGTGTTCTTAGGCATGTATCAATTAATCTGTAATCTAGTTATAAAACACGCATTCATTTTGGTCAATTTTTTTCTTTAACAAAATGTTTCTTCCTTGTACTTGATACTTCCCATTGAATTACAACATTATCCATTACGTAAAACGAATAGAGACAATTTTTCAGCTCAAAACATTTCTAATTACTATGTGTAAGTTTACAAACTTTTTGATCCATCTCTTCTATCTTTCCGTCTGTCTCTGTCTTTGTTTTTCTGTCTGTCTGTCTGTCTCTCTCTCTCTCTGCGTCTCACTCTCTCTCTCTCTGCATCTCTCTCTCTCTCTCTGTCACACTCTTTGCGTCTCTCTCTCTGCATCTCTCTCTCTCTCTGCGTCTCTCTCTCTTTCTCTCTCTCTCTCTCTCTGCGTCTCTCTCTCCTGTCTCAATGCACACACACACACACACACACACACACACACACACATATATATATATATATATATATATATATATATATATATATACAAAGCTTTCTGCTTAGATGTGGCAGAAGGCCGTCTGAATGGGGCACCATTCTCAAGACTCAACTTACTTGAGTAAGTTTGGCAGTCAAGTTTACAAACAATTATGTAATATATATATATATATATATATATATATATATATATATATATATATATATAGGGGGTGTTACTAAGGGTTATTATTCGTAAAAATCGTTGTTAGATAATAAGAATAGAAAAAGAGTGTGCTTGCTTCTAACCGAATGACGACAGACCTGTACATTTTTTCGCTGTCCTGCTTTTCGTGCGAGGTTCACTATGCTATTTCAGTCCTCAACTCACACTTAACTACACGAAATCAAATTACGCATTATATATATATATATATTAAGAAGAACAAATTCTTAGAAAATGTTTTTTTGCTCAAGCTAAAAAGTGCTCAATTACTGGCCAGTAGTGCAGGTTAAAATCTAAAATGAATAAATATTTTCTCGCCTCCTAAAAATCTTCAGAGGAAACATGTGCAGGCCAAGAAAATCTTAAGAGGCAATAATACAAAAAAAAATGTAAATGTAAATCTATAATGTACGCAATGCTACTTTCAAGCCATAAAATATCCCCGGACTGGTCGTCATGCCGTTAAAATCAAGCTATCAATCTTTGGAAAAATTAAAGCTAAATGATAATACTATTTAGAGAGAAAACAAATTCGAGATGTTCGACAATGATTAACAAAACGAAATTGTTGGTGTGGAATGCAAACCCACCACCGTTTTGCTGATAGGGGAAATTTAAATGCATATATAAATTCTAGGTATGAAATATTTCACGTAGTTGTCTTGGTGGAAAGAGAAATGGAAGAAAATCCAATCGATCAAATAGAAAAATTACAAAAGAAAACATAACTCTCTCTCTCTCTCTCTCTCTCTCTCTCTCTCTCTCTCTCTCTCCCCAAGGCAAAAACTATTTATTGCCTGATTTAACATTTAATTACTTCGTGGCCAAACCCGAATCGCTTTAGGCAAAATACTCAGTTATTTTATTCGATTCCTGAGAATAATCGAAAGTTGATTTTTAACATCTATTTTTAAGCAAAAGTTTTTCAAATTATTATTTCTAACCTGAGCAATTTTCACATTCTTCTCATGGATTCAGAATTTATTCTTAAAAATATATGATTGATTGATTGATTGATATATTAAGTGATTAATTGATTTTAATGGCATATCCACCCGTCTAGGGTTATTTTATGTCTCAAACTTAAGGAATCATTTTCCTTGTACGTTTCTATTTACATTTTTTGTGCAGGTTAGGTTGATACTCTTAATGGCACATCAACCCTCGATGATTATTTAATGCCAAATCCTGTTTTTACATGTATTATATATGGTTGTTAAGTGAATAGTTTGGAGGTAACACTTTTAAATGAGCGAGAGGTCGTTTGTTTGTACACAGTTAAAAACCTTCGCGCTTTATTGTTAGCACACAGTTAAATGGTTTCAAGTATTGCTATCTAAGACTAATAGTTCTATTTGAATACGGTTAAATGGTTTCAAGTATTGCTATCTAAGACTAATAGTTCTATTTGAATACGGTTAAATGGTTTCTAGTATTGCTATCTAAGACTAATAGTTCTATTTGAATACAGTTAAATGGTTTCAAGTATTGCTATCAAAGACAAATAGTTCCATTTGAATAGGGTTAAATGGTTTCTAGTATTGCAATCAAAGAATAATAGTTCTATTTGAATAGGGTTAAATGGTTTCTACTATTTCTTATCTAAGACTAATAATTCAATTTAATATTAGTCATTTCTTTACACAGTTAAATAGTTTTAAGTATAGTAAATGATTGAACAGTTCGATTTGACCTATAGATGAGACCCTAACGGTGCTACCACTCTGGGTTTAAGAGTATCTGGGGTAAGGAGTAGTCCTTATACTCCAACAATTCAGAACTTGACCCTCACCATCAGATTTAGTTTGGTTTTATATCCAAGAAACTCTAAGATAAATATTCAGGCAAGAGTTATCGGCATTCTAACATTTCTTTAGTAAGTCTCGTCAGAAAAATAAGCCTAAACGTCTTTAAGTGGGAGGTAATGGATCACCTGGTGAGAATCGAACTCACCAACAATTAGCCAGGTCAATAACCATTACACTTCGCAAAGAACCCCAGTACCCAGCAAAAAAGAAAAAAATCCTAACTGGCATGGCACGCGAGTATAAGGGTAGGGCACTTGATGAGGATTGAACCCATTTCTTAGAAGAAATTAAGCTCTGTCGGTGGAACTTAGAATACGCTGACTGTATTCTCTGCAAGTGTGGGTAAGACCCTTTCCCTCAAAAAAAGGGGTGGCCTGGGTATACTCCTTTATTGCCATTACTCCCAGTTCCACTCTGACCGTGAGGGGTAGTATGTTTTAGGATCACATGTAAAGGTCAAATGGATCTATTTAAAAATCATTCATATTCAATAGGGCCGTGTGCAAAAAAATAATCTCTTAAGAAACAACAACGCAAAAATTGTAATAGAAAGAAATAAAAGAGAAAAAAAACTAGAAGGGAAAAAAGAAAGAAATACAAATAAAACAAGAAAAAAACAAAGAAAAACGCATAAGAAAAAAGGTGAAAAGAAAGAAAAAGGAAGGAAAGAAAAGAAAATTAATAATTATAAAAACAAAGAATAAAGAAACTCAAATAAAAAGAAAAACGAAAGAAAGAGAGACAATTAACAAAGGAAAGAAATGAACGAAAAAAGGAAAGAAAAATAGAAAAATAGGATCGAAAATAGAAGAAAGAAAGAAAGAAAACAAAACAAAAAGAAGCAAAAACGCAAGGAAAATAATGAAGTCAATAAAATAAAAGAATTGTTACGTGTTTCGAATCTGTCTATCATCACATGGATTTTTAAAATTTTTTAAAAATTTTTAATCGCCGAAGGAGATAGAAAATCGGCCGCCACCGCCGCCGTTAACGTCGTCATCTCGCTACCTCCCTCACCTCCACCCCCAGTACGTCAATAAAGACACCAAGCGACCGTCCGTTAGGATAGAAAAGAAATAAGTCTTTGAGGCAGGGATAAATCTCCCCTCTCACTTCCCACCGCCTGTCTCCTGTCCTCCATCTCCTTCTCTTGCTCTCACTCTGCCCCTGGGGTCTCACATCATAACCATAGTTATAGGACTATTGTCAACCGTTCTGAAACTAAACAGCAATACCAAAACGTTATGAAGACTGACAATTAGAGGATTAGTCGAACTGGTTTGTCAAAGAATGAACGGATTAGCGCAAATTAAACAAGATCTTGCCATGGGAAATGTACAATAGAAGATAATAATAATAATAATAATAATAATAATAATAATAATAATAATAATAATAATAATAATAATAATAATAATGGCAACGCGTTGAAAAAATGCAAATAAAAATAGCAATAATAACGTAACGAATTAGCTCAGATGTATAAAAATAGAAATGTGTGGGTAAAAACGTCTGTTTTGGGGAATTGCGTAAACAACAGGGCCAAATAAATAGTAAAGGCACAAGCCCACAGAATACAAATGTGAAATTCTTTAGAACATTAAAATTAAAAAAGATGACCTAACAATATATATATATATATATATATATATATATATATATATAAAAAATACAAATCTCTTCGTGGACCTACCTAGTTTTATACATATATATATATATATATATCAAACTAGGTAGGTCCACGAAGAGATTTGAATTTTTTAGAATTCAAATAAATTCTAAAAAATAAAATCTAGAAAATACCAATCTTCGTTGAATTACCTATTTTAAAATATTTTTATTCTGATTTTGGACCTACAACAAAAAATTATATATATATATATATATATGTGTGTGTGTGTGTGTGTGTGTGTGTGTGTGTGTGTGTGTGTGTGTGTGTGTGTGTGTGTGTGTATTTTTTGTGGAGAAGTAAGGACGAGCTCATCAGTGATGTACTCCTATGGACCCCCACATATGGCCAAGCAAAAGCAGGGCGACCAGCTCGAACATACATACAGCAGCTATGTGAGAATACGGGATGTAGCCCTGAGGACCTGCCAGAAGCAATGAATGATAGGGAGAAGTGGTGAGATGAGGGTCAGGGATATCCGTGCTGGCGGCACGAGATGATGATAATGATTATATATATATATATATATATATATATATATATATATATATATATATATATGCTTCATTGATCTATTGATTCCTATTCCAACAACGGTTCATGATGATGCTAATGATTCTATTTAGAAAGATGCGAAGCAAGGGTCCAGAGTAACTTTTTTCACCCTACCCAAAAATGATTTTTAACTCTCCTGAAACAATTCTAAATTGTCATAAAATCATTTTTTTTTTTTTTACTTTTTTATCATTTATAGTTGTAAGTAGCCACAAACGAAGCATCAAAATATTTAGGAAATGAATATTTATTTTGGTTAATTTAATCTTGAAATTGTTGTCTCTATCATTTTTGGCCTTTTTTGTTTGCTTTTTTTGTTGTTTTTTTTTTGGTGGGGGTGGAATTTGTTTTTGTTTGATTGCTTTTTTTGTTTTTTTTCTTTTAATTGTTTTTTTTAAACAAACAATGAAACATCAATATAACAAAGAATTTTTTTTTAATCTTAAAAAGAAGAAAAATAAAAACAATTTTTAGCGTCTGTGAAATAAAATCCAGTTTGAATTCATTGAAAAAAGTTGAAAAAATATTCTCGGGCAGGATATGACACAAGGTCAATTTTTAAGTGGAGTTTATCAGGTTTTGAATTCAGAGTTTTCCTTCTCCTAGACTTGTTGCCTCACCAAGGCTGAAGAACCTAGTCTGTCCTACTATTTACCCATAGCTGGAGGGAGAATAATTGGATTCATACCTTTCCCAAGGGTATTAGTGATATGTGAAATGCAATTAGAAATGAAAAAATATTCTTAATTGACGATACAAAATATACTGAGAATAAGAAATAAAATGACTTGAAATCTTATAATCATATTTACCAACCCCTCCGCTCGGGTAGGATATGACACACGGTCAATTTTTAAGCGGAGTTTAACGGTTTGAATTCAGAGTTTTACTTCTCCTAGACTAGTTGCCTTCCCAAGGCTGAAGTACCTAGTCTGCCCTACTATTTACCCATAGCTGGAGGAGAATAATTAGATTCATAGCTTTCCCAAGGGTACTAGTGCTGCGTGAAATGCAATCAGTGAGGTCCAGGATTTGAACTCGTGTCGCCGTGTCCATATCCTGTGACGATAACCATTACACCACGGATACCTCTTGAAATCTTATAATAATGTTCTTGTTCGAGTTCATGTCAAAACTTAACAACAGCCCAAACCAAAATAAAAATTGTTTTCTTAACACGAAAACAAAATTAAAAAACAAGGAGGTCCTCTATACCTGCTATAAAAAATGCCTTTCCACAAATTTGGACGAATTAAAATAAATAATCGTTAAATGATGGAAAAATCCGCGAAAATATACATCCTCTACTTGTCAGTTATATTCATTTTAATTTCGATTTTGAATTGCCTGTCCCTGGCGAGGGTGGGGGTGCATGGTGTCCATTAAGAATATCTTAGTGTCCTCGGGAAAACGAAACTAATAATCTCGAGTCCTGGTCCAAAGGGTCCTAATTAACCTTTCATTGTTTAAAAACGGACTTTAATCGCGTATGCGAAGTGACACCGTGGAAAATGCAGAGCCAATAGTGATAACTGTGTAATATATATATATATATATATATATATATATATATATATATATATATATATATATGTTTAAAAATCAAGAAATGCACAAATAGAATTCCATTACCATAATAGTTCTGTTTCGCATATTCAATCTCTTCAGATGGAATTATATATATATATATATAATATGGTAATATTTGTGGCCCCAAGTTCATGCTTTACGTATTCATCAGACAGAAACATGGATCACAGATATTAACATATATATATATATATATATATATATATATATATATATGAATGTGTGTGTGTGTATCTGTGTGCGTGTGTGTGTGTAGCTGTTCTATCGTTGATATTGAGCGCTCTTCTAATAAGTAAAGTTGTCTCCCTTTAGTCGAGGGTAACCCGAAGGCTCCCTTTTCGATAGCTATTACACCGAAGTGTAGGGGAGGGCGCTACTCCTTTCCCTGGATTGCTCCACCTTACCCTTGATACGTACCTTATAATGCTGAGTGTTAAGCAAGATAGCATCAAGTACCATTTTTTGAGTCTTTGGTATGACTCGACCTGGATTGAACCCAGATCTCCCGGGCCATTGGCGAACACTCTAACCATTATGCCAACGCAAAATTCGGAACACAAATGATTCACCAAATGAGCTAATGATAACAATAAAATATTTCATATATATATATATATATATATATATATATATATATATATATATATATATATATATATATATATATATATATATATATATATATATATATATATATATATATATATATATATATATATATATATATATATATATATATATATATATATATATATATATATATATATATCGGGGAGAAAACATTATGACAGCTCGTAAACTTTTGTTAAATGACACGACTATATTGATATATCCATCCGTACGTTGACATTATGTGCTTGAAAATATAGTATATTTCACAGATGGTTAATTATATGGGTAGTTTGAATTCTATGATCATGTTGTCAATCAGAAAATTGGCCAGCCTATATTCATCTAGGCAACAAGAGGAAACCGGAAGCGGAAGGTCTATTTTAATGAACGTACATACAAGGAGACTATGAGTCTGAATGAAGGAGACTTACCTGGCCTTTCTAGAGACCATCTGACGTTCAAGTTAATCGCTCGGTCCCAGGGAGACTTCCTCCTAAAGTAGTACCTGTTTTGCAGAGTTAATTGCCCAGAGCCCAAGTCGCCCTAGAAAGGGAATGCCGAAGAGATCAAGCATTCTTTGTAAATAGCTACCCAGTAGTCTCGATTTGTACGTGACTCCACTACCTACCACAATAAAATATCTTCAAGTAAAATCAGACTTGGAGGGAAGTCAGATAAGTCTATCTATAGAGATTATCAGTTTGAATGAAGGAGACTTTGCTAGTTGTTTTGCATAAATTCCAACATACATTGGTATATATAAATTTACTTTATGAATATTTATTTATTACATATATATATGTGTGTGTGTGTGTGTATAAATATATATATATAGGAAGAAATGAGAAGAATCTGACAGAATGCACGCAGAAAAAGATTGAAGTCAAACATATATTTCTTTCGTTTTAACTTTTCTACACACACACACATATATATATATATATATATATAGTCGTGAGTTTTTACACCGTTTTCAATTATTTTATTTTATTTCATATTTTAGCTATTGTTATTGCTCTGCACTTTTGCGTATAGAGAACTACATTTACTGATTTAAAACACTTTTAGCAATATATATATATATATATATATATATATATATATATATATATATATATATACGTTAATTTTTGTCACGTCTTTTTTTCAAATAGTTCAAATAGAGTAGACATACTGTCAACGATGTTTAATGATTTAGTTTCTCGGCATGCGATTGTCAGACCTCCGTTCTTTCTTTTCATCGACAGTTCTTCATTTCATTCTTTGTTGCTTTTTTTTTCTTTTCATTCATTGTTCTTTCTTTCATTCTTTGTATTTTTTTCTGTCGATGTTTTTTCATTAATTTATTCTTTCGTTGTTTCTTTGTTTCTTTGTTTGTTTGCTTCTTTGTTTGTTTGCTTCTTTCTCTCTCTTTTTAAATCTATCAAAATATACATATAGCTTTTAATTTCCAATGAATTTTTAAAATGTGGATTATGATTACCTTAGCAATGCTTGATCAAACCAAAATTTTAACAAATCAAATAAAACAAAAAAAAAAAAATGCATTTCTCAATATACCATATAATTATATTCTTTAATTCTTACTATGTTTCCTCGAGGGTTATTTAATCATATTTTAATTCGTTCTAAATATTACATCATCAGCACGCTTGAAACTAGTCATAAGAAATATAGTATATATTCGAAGATATATATAATATATATATAATATATATACGTTCGAAGATGAACGAACGTCCAATGTAATGTCTGCTTTAGTTGATCTGGCGTATATATAGATATATATAATTTTTTAAAATACCCTGTCCGGTGGCAAAAGCTGCTTGGTAGCGCCAGGAGTGGCAGTACCGCCTTGAGCTACTGAAACTGTGTTATCACCCTGGTTGGCGGCTGATGAGGATAGAGTATCGCACGTGCTTTCACACGTAGTATGATGAAAAAAAAAATTCACCAACCCCACCAATACAAGCAGGATGCAACACAAGTTCAATTTTTAAGTGGAGTTTAATAGGTTTGAACTCAGAATTTTCCTTCTACTCGACCGGTTGCCTTAACAAGTTTAAAGATTTCAGTCTGCCCTACTATTCACCCATATCTAGAT
>CAUZXS010002704.1:2500-23606 GCA_963585895.1 Sepioteuthis lessoniana
AAAGTATAAAATTATATTTGATAATATATAATGACATTTTCACCGTTAAAATTTTTCTTTTAATAAATAAAAAATTGAAAAGATTAAAAAATTCTCTTCTCGCCTGAAGAAAAATTATATTCAAATACACAACGTTATTCCTTTCTCCATTTAAAGAGGGTCACCATAAACCTGAAATAAATTTATAAGGAAACCACAAAATTGAATTTTTTCTTTCAATTTTATAAAAAATGTTTTCGCTCTGCACATGAATTTCGATGAATTTTTAATCTGAAATTAATTATACAGTCAATACTTGTTGGCATTGAACACTCAACTGGATATTCCTACCCCTTGGATTATCACTTAATAGTCTAATCCTAATACTATTTTCCTCGGATATCTTATTTTATATATATCACACACACACAAAAGATATTATTCAATCTAGTAAATCCGGAGTAGGGAATAATTCCAATCTGGACCAATAAAATATTCAAAAATAGAATATTAAATTTAAATAATCCTGGTAAAGAGCTCAATGTAAATAAAATCCAGAGAGCAAATAATTTTCTCTTCAAAAAAACCCAACACTCTGTCACATTAAGATAAATTTATTTCCATCCAGTTAAAAGCATTGATATAAATCAATGCTCTAAAAAATTAACTGGACTTCTTCAGATCAAAGAAGAAATCGATTAAAATAAAAGATATTCAAAAAAAAAAAAAAATTTCCATTGAAGTTAAAACCATATTTTTAAACTTCCAAAAATATGGGTTTAACTCCAAAAATTGAATGGAAAATATTGATGGTAGATGTGATTTGTGTCTGACAGAGATGTGATTTTATTACTAGATGTCGGCATAAAAATAAATTTAGACTTAAAAAAAAGAAAAGAAAAGTGAATAAATAAACAGTAAACGAATAACTATGATTTATTAAATTGGTAAATGAATTAGAATTTGAATTTATTTGATTTTCACTTTGTTATTGTAATTTGGGGTAGGATTTACCATAATTAGCATCAATTTTGGATTTTTTTAGTTCATTTTAATGATAAAAATTGATATATTAAAATTCAATATGTCTGAATTTTTTTTTAAGTAAATGTTTAAATTTTTGACAATTGTTACTGTAAATTTTGCCTCTGTAAAATTTGATGAAACCGGATGTTGTTTTACATACCATAATAATTTGATACTTATTGTTACTTGAAAGTTTTGGCTTGTTTTAATACATTAAGAGAAATAAGTTTTTTTTTTCTGGCTGTGAATGTGAACAAAAATTTATTTTAATCAATTTCTTGTTTGATCTAAAGAAGTCCAGTTAATTTTTTAGAGCATTGATTTATATCAATGCTTTTAACAGGATGGAAATAAATTTATTATCTTAATGTGACAGATTGTTGGGTTTTTAAAGAAAAAAAAACAAAAAAACATTATATATATATATATATATATATATATTTTCAACGGCTTAGTATTTCTTTTTCACTCACAGCTGTCATTAATTGTTCATACTTACAAATTAAAAACGTTTTCTTTGGTTTAGTCTATTTTTTTGTATTAAAACTAAATTCACATTTTAAATGATTCAACCAGGTGAAAGATACAAGGCACAATATCGAGCTGACTTTGAAGATATTAACTTAATTTTTTTCAAAGTCAGCTCGATATCGTGCCTTGTATCTTTCACCTGGTTGAATCATTTAAAATGTGAATTTAGTTTTAATACAAAAAAAATAGACTAAACCAAAGAAAACGTTTTTAATTTGTAAGTATGAACAATTAATGACAGCTGTGAGTGAAAAAGAAATGCTAAGCTGTTGAAAATATGTTGTTATTTGTAAACATTTTATATATATATATATATATATATATATACATACACTTGTATGTAGATATACATATATGTATAAGCACACACACACATATATATATATATATATATATATATATATATATATATATATATATTCAAGATGTTGTTAGGCTGATAACATGGTTCATACCTTTGCAAAGTGTATTTGCCTAGAATAGAAATGAAACATGGCACTTTATATCCACTATCAAGGACTTTAACTTGATTCACTATATTTTACTCATAAAAAATTCTGTCTTCTATTTTCATAATTTGCTGTCTATTCATATATGTGATTCATCTACATTTTTATTCCACTAATATATGCTATGTGGTCCAAGAGGCTCATCTACAAGAAAGTACTGAATGGAAGATACAACTGGATTCATTTTGAAGATGTACATAGTCTATCGAACAAAACTTAATAAAAGTTAATTTTAAAAACATTAAATGGCAATCTACATTTAATTTGGCTGAATGCACTTTTATAAATCAATTGTTCTATAGACTCATTTTTAAAGGTTTTGTAATGTAATTAAGATTTTGCTTGAAATTTTTTGACCTCCATGCACCAGTTTTCATCACTTAAGATTCTCGAAAACATATATGATCAACATCAAAATGTGAAATTGAGTTGCAACATTCGATTTTTCCATCATAACTTATTTTTAACCCTTGGATACGTAAAATATGTACTTCTAGCTAGTTTCACAAATACTGGCTAAATGTGCTAGGCCATAGCTTATATGGGCGCATCTAATTGACTGGATTGTACTTATTAGTTACACAAATACTGGCTACATGTGCTCGGCCATAGCTTATATGTAAGGGTGCATTTAATTGACTGGATTGTACTTATTAGTGACACAAATACTGGCTAAATGTGCTAGGCCATTTGGGTTCTAAGAGTCAATCAATTTCAGCAAAAAGTTTCTTTGGTCTTTATCAAATGCAATTAGCTCCTGACAATCTTGAAATTGACTAATATCAGGACCCTCTTGTCCTGTGAATATTTACCCAAAGGTATTCTTAGTTCTACCAGTAATTCCCAAGCAACTTGTACTTTAATCACCTGGTTGTTCTGGCATGTAAGGTGTGGTTTTTAGCCTTTACTCTGGTGCTGAGATGCATTTGACACCCAAGCACCAAGTAGGTAAGGGGGTTAATATTTTTGTTTTCTCAACAAGGACAGAGTAGCTTGAACAAAATTTAAGGAACCAACTCCTAATGTTGAGGCTTTACAAAAACACTTTGGCACTGCTTCATGAACTTGCATTTACGTTGACAATATAAAATGTGAAATGGAAGAAACTTCCAAAACATTGCAATAAAACTAAGGTGAAGATTCTATAAAAAATGTGTAAAATGGATCTCAAAACTTTAGGTAACAGTTAAAATGCTGATTGGCTTGGAATAGAAAAGGTAAGAGAATACTTGAAGATTTTATCATATGATCTCGTATAGGTATTCGAAATATTTTTTTTTGAGATACTAAGCCCTGACTGAATTTTAAGCAAATATTGATAACATTTCCCCAAGAAAAGATTTTTGGAAAAGACTGAATTTTGAAATAGTACATATTTAAAAAAATAATCAAAACATTCTAATAAGATCTTTTAGTAAAATTGGCAATTTAAGTAATTTCTATCTGTTTGATAGTATGTCCTTGATGCATTAAAAGGAAAGTGTCAACACATTCATTTTCCTTGCATAACAACCCTACCCTTTCAAAAAACATTACAATGAAGCCTAGAAGGTTGTTTTTGTAAGGTAACAAGGTTTTTTTTCTACATCTTGAATAAAAAACCAGTAAGAAATTTGTGTGCATGGATGGATAATTAAGGGATTATTAAATATTTTGGGGGAACATTTTAAAAGATTTTTCCCCAACCATGTCTACCATTATAAAGACTAAACAATTATTATTTTTTTTATTCAATGATGTAAAGAAATAAGAAAATACAATTGTTTTTTGTTCTCACCAGTTTGTTTGTCAAAATATCTTGTTTTAAAACTTATTTTCTTAATTGGGGAATAGAAATAACTAAATTTAGATCATAATTTTTCTTGGCTTAACTAATGAAAAGCTTAAGCTTACCCAACAAGTCAATATTGCTTTTATTGTAGATGTACAAAACTCAATTAAAAAAAAATTCTAAACATTTTTGCCATATATTTGAAGAAAAAAAAAAAAAAAATTGAAAATTGACAAATTCTAATTATGCATGAAAATTGATAGAATTTCAGTGGTCACCATTGTTTTTTGCAGGTTAGATTAACTCTTAAAACCCCAATGTGATTTATGACAAAAAGTTACTGTTATATTTGGTATAAAGATTTCTGAGAATGCATTATTGTCATTTTATATTATAAATCTAAGTTATGGTAAATGTTCAGTAGTTCAGAATACTAACATAATCAGATCTTTAAATTGAATATATCTCCCCACTTCCCAACTGACAGAATGTAAGTGTATTATATTTGATGACTAATCTTAAATATCAGCAATTTCTTTTTTAAGCACAAAAATATTTGTGAACCAATATGGTCTAGATTCATTTAACTCAATACCAATCAGAATTATCTGGAGGAAAATATTTTCATTTTTGAAAAATAAATAGCATAAGAATATTCCAAAAAATAATGTATGCATAATTTAAGACTGGTACAAATATTTATTAAATGTAAAAAGTTCCGTCCCATTTATGGGATATTGGTGAAATCTAAAATATAGATACAGCAATTCTAATAAATGTTGTATTTTGTAGGTGCCTATAGGGTTAATTGTATTTCAGAGAAACTAAATAAAAAAAATAATAAATAAATAAAATAAAATAAATTCAAATGATATATTTTTTTAAACTGGTGTTTGAGACAATGGAACTAGATATCTATAACCGGAAAATCTGTGAACTCGAGATCTTTTTATACCTTTAATATATTAAAACAAAATGCACACACTGCATCTTCCAAGTGTCGTACATTTTAGCACTAGTCATAAAAAAAGTTCAAATCAAAGAAATGGATCAATAAAAAATTTCTTTTGGAAGCACTGATAAAAACATACAAAAAATAAAAATAAAATCACTTTATCATTAAATAACTGTATTTCCAACTTGCTAATATTAACAGATCAATAATAATATTTAGAATAATGAGTTTAAAATTGATCCATTGGATCACAATCCAAGAACCCAAGTAATTTTGTGGGATTTTTTCATTTGTAAATTGATGAATGGTCATATTCATATTAGTGTGAATTAAGCATGAATATATTTAGAAAAAAAGAACAAAAACACAGTAAATGATTAAAAATTATCGGTTCAAATAATGAGAACTTTAAGTTTTCTTGAATTGGGATGTTTGTAGAGAGAAAATGACATATCTACTATGCTGGGTAAGGAGAGCAAGCAGACTTGTTGGGTAGCAGGGAATAAGATTTAGGGATGGAAATGACTTACATTATTGTAGTGGCTTATATATATATATATATATATATACACACACACACACACACACACCAGATAGATAAATAAATTTAAAAAAAAACCCCAAAATACAGCCTCAACACTGGGAGAAGTTGAGATTTGTTTCATAATTCTTTAGTTGTCAACCCTCATCATTATGAGAAGAGGTCATGACTTGTCAAGTAAATGACAAAGGAGGAAAAATATAGAATATATATAAAAATAATAATTTTTTCTTATAAAAATTAAAAAAAAAAAGAATAAAAAAAAAACAACAAAAAAGTTAAAATTAAAAAAGAAAATGAAATGCTACCCCCCCTCCCTAAAAAAAGTGTGCAGTTGTACTGCATGAAAGAAAGCAGCAAAATTTTTGGTAATCAAATATGAAAGGCAAAAAAATAAAGAAAAAATCTCGACGCCTAGTCCCACTAAGAAAGCAATAAGTGATCACTATTCGACTAGGCAATGAGATAATTTTATTTATTTTTTTAAATTTTTTTTTAATATTTGTTTATTTTTAGTCTTTATTCTTTATTCACAGATATTAGCCAGTTTTTTTGTTTTGTTTCGAGTCCGAGAAAAATAAAGTCTTGCCTAATTGAGTCAATGTGTGTCAGCACTGGGATTTTGAAAGACTTGTCCAGTAAGTTAGTAGTAGTAGTAGTAGTAGTAGTAGTGGTGGTGGTGGTAATAGTAGTAGTGGTGATGGTGGTAATAGTAATAGTAGTACACTAACATCACCATCGGTTCCCAAGGCATGATTGAAGCCATGATGGAGAACATTCTGGAAAACCAATGTTCAGCAACGTTTTTTTTTTTCTTTTTTAACAAAAGCTGAGATCTAACATCATGTAAACAAATTATTCACAACAGACATTGAGGCACTGATATCCCAGGTTGAGCTACGTTTGCTGGACATCTTCAAGACATTCACAGGGCACATTCACATAGAGTTGGTTGGCTGTAGTCGAGATGTTTTTTTTTTAAACTCAACTACAAGTGGTTCATCACACCAAGTGCTTTGGGAGGGGGATTTTTTAAATTTCATTTTTTCTTTCCCTAATTTTTTTTCTTTCTCCTTTTATTAAATTTTTTTTTTTTTGCAAATTTTTGTTGTTTATTTTTTGTTGTTTTCCTTTACCAAATGTTTGGTTGCTTGGTTCTGGCTTCATTTCACTTATTCCCATCCAATGCACTTGCATGCGCACGCACACACACACACACATTCTCTCGGTCTGCCTGTCTCTCACTCTTCATTTTTACCTCTTGCACACAACATTTTGCTCCCTCTCTCATACTCTTGTTGTTTTCTTGTTTTTCCCCTTCAAGGAAAATTGGATTGAGTAACAAGAGCATTGACAGCAGCAACAGCAGCAGTTTTTGTTTCCATCATTTTTTCTTTCTTTTTGCTCTAAAGTCCCACCCAGCCCTTTCCCTACCCACTTCACAAATTACTAGACAAATCCACGATCATACATTTCTGTCAGATTGAAAACTGTACATGTTGACCCCCCCTCCTCTGGCAGATGACACTAGAGAATAATTACCAAGTCGATCAAATTTCTGAGGATTTTGACCCGCAGGTGTATTTATGTTTGTTTGCAAAGTTGATGAACAAGAAGAAGTCCGTGTGTGAGATTTGGATTTGGATGGATGACTGTTGCCTTCCAAATAGCTGTAACTATTAATTGTTGGATGTCCATTGGAGTCTTGAATCAATTTTACTGTTGGAAGAGAGGCTTGCTTATGAGTAGAGAGTCCAAGAAAGCTGCTGTTGGGTGTAGAGTGTGCATGACACAAGGACAAAGGACTCTCTCCATTGCGAATGGTTCTGTTTGGAGGAGGACAAAAAGCTTGACAGTCAGCTTTGAGAGAACGCTCACATGACTGCAGCAATTTTTGACTTGTTATATAACCCTCCTCTCCATCTTCAGATATTGGAATACTTGGTGGAAGACCCAATTCCATGTCTGTCCTTATAGATTTTAGACGGGTTTGTTTTTCTTTGAACAGTGCAAGTGCTCTCTGTTGTTCAGCTGGAATACCAGACAAATCCTGGGAAAAAAAAAGAAAAGAAAAAGAAATTATACTTTACATAAATGAAAACAAGAAAACTTTATAGGATTCACAATCTCATGATCCTTGTCCCCTAAAAATATTTAACTAAAATTATAAAACTGGATATGATTTTAATCATTCAGAATTAAGAGAGGCAAATAACTTCTAATTAGACACTGAGTTTTAAATTCCCGTAAATATCAAGGAATTAATCATAGAGAACCAATCAGTAATTTTTTTAAAATTATATATATTGGTAAAACACATATTTACATACACACATACACAAACTAAAAAGTTCTTAATCCAAACAAGAAGGGAAACAATTTTAAAAATTTACATAGAAAGAGTAAAAGAAACTTGAGAAATGATTTGTTGAGAATGTTAAATTGTGAGATGAGAATATTAACTGACTTTTACCTTCTTTATTGAGAACTTTTCAGCACTCATATAGAAGATTGGTTTGGTTTTAAGCAATGTGGAAGAGCAACTTTTTAAATAATTCGACTCATTTCCATTTTAGCTTAGAAAATTAAAGCAGTTTTAAATTTGTAGCTTAAACTTTTTGATACATGCAATTTAAATGCACTTCCCATGAAGAAAAAAAAGTTGATTGAAATGCATTTTGGCTGCATCAGAGCATATCACACATCGTAAGCACGAAAGACAAACATGTGCACACAAGATGAAGAAAAATAGTCATTCAAGACACAGTTCATAAAAATTGTCGAGAGAGAAAAACATTCTTTATAAATGTGTTTACAAAAAAAATGACACAAGGAAAGTGCATACATATAGAGAGTGAGCAGATTTTTTTCTCAATGGGTGTGAGACAACTCTTTGAATATTACATACAACTTTGGGGGGGTGGGGTGGAATGGAAGCAGAAAAAAAAAAAAGTTTCTTTGAAGCTTTTATTCCTCCTGCCTCATCTTGGTCAATCATTAAATATGCAAAATAAATCTAGAAGGAATATCTCTTTTTGAAATAGTTTTCTTGTTTAGCCTTCTGTGATTGATTGCATTTAACTCAACTAACTTTTAAGAGATTCTGCTTCAAACAAATCTCAAAGTGCAATTTTACAAAGTTAAACAACATTTAATAGAATCAAAATTGCTTTAGAATTTCTTAATTTCAAGGAATTTTTTTAGTATAATACTTTAAATTGTAAACTCAGAGATGGCTTGGAGTGTATGTGATGTTATTCATAAAATTTATTAAAATGCAAATATTAATCTGCCATCTATCTAATTCACAGAAAAAACATTTCATCTTGAAGGGGTATACCAGTCTTACATTGGTAAATTTTGGCTTCTGGGTAGACAGGTATCAAATACACTCCCACAACCAGACGTGCAAGCCAAAAACCATATTCTGCCACATTAGAAACATGACTCAAATTTTGAAATACACAAAAGCAGTTTTATAGAAGATAAACACAATTGAGCGTCTATGCTACATTTTTCACCAACATGTAAAAATGAATATAATTAGGATTGGTAAGTAACATTTAGTGAGCATGAAAACTAAATATCTGTTTTATATTAATAATATTTCTATCAATAATAAACAAATATCTGTTTCATGTATTGAAAAAAAAGATTACAATGCATCAAAATGCTGTATTTTTATATGTCAATTTTTCTGAAAGGACTAATTACAGTTATGAAATCAATTTTCGATAAAAAGGAAAGGTTTTGCTTATGATTGAAAGCAAATCATAATGCCCTTTCCTGTTTATAAAATCCTGTCTCCAACTTTATTGATATTAGTTTATTTGAACCTTAATACTATCAATTGGATTACTTTATTATACTGACTGATTTTTTTGACACCAATGTTTCTGTGAAAAGACATTCAAGATTTTAGAGTATTGCAGAAATTACCTCCCTTAAATGAAAATTATAAAATATTCAAAATAAGAAAAATCTGAACAGTTAATTTCCGACAGATATGATTAACATGTAAGCAGTTTCTTTTAATAAACATGCCATAAATAATATGAACATTTGATCAGATTTAGAACTTATTAATAAAATAGTATACTTTGTTTACATCTATATAGGACAAAGATCTGAGCAAATTTCGTATTCAGTGATTTTAAAATTATGATAAAACCTCCTAGACATGAAATAAAAGTAATACTTTTTACATCTATTTTTTGCCTTCTTTCTTTAAATAAAAGTAGCAGCAATGAACTTGTATATGCAACAATTTAAAACAAAGAAGGTAATGATGGTACATATGACTACCAATTTTTTAAATTTAAAATTTTAATTTCTTTATTTTTCATCTGCTTTTCCAAAGATTCCTTGTTCTTTTTTGGTAAAGATAAAGTTTTTGTTGGTATCTCTCCATTTATTCCCTTTTCCTCATTGAGTGTCATGCCACCAGAGATTTTGTAATTTTCTCAAGATGGGCCAGAGAATTCTTTTTTCCAGTTAATTTCTCATCTTGTATCTTTAATGCAACTCTCAAAATGCTGACTGGTTGTGTCTGATTCTAAAGAGTCAACACTAGGCATTCAGAATCACATTCTTTATTTTTCTTGCAGAATGACCCCTAGTTGTTCATGAGGGTGGGGTCTGTTTAGAGCCTTGCTGAAGAGCAAATTTCCACACTCCAAATCTAGAAAGGCCAACAGTATTCCAATTGACTTTAGTTTATAACCGCCAATAACTCCAGTTACTTGGCTATTTGTATCAAAAAACACCAAGAAAGAATATCTGCTACCCTCCCGTCTCAAAATTATTCTTAGTGATATTCCATCATTGTCACTATGTACATTTAGACATTTATTTTGCAACTTACTAACAAAAAAAATTCTCCGATTTAAGATTAAAACTCAAAACAAAAAAGACAAAACAAAAACACAAGAATGAAATTAGATATAATTTATTAACAATTTATTTAAATCTAAAAAGGAAAACTTGTGTTAAAAATTCAGGATTTATCAGGACTGCAGAGAAATAGTAAAACTAAATCTTAGTGAATTTCAAATCCTTAAAGTATTTAAGTTAATCTAAAAAGCATAGAAATGACGGACAGTAGAAATATTTTAAATAATTTAGGGAGAAAGCTAACAGAAGAAGTTACCAACATTTTTTTTTCCAAAGGTTAAAAGATATTTTTAATTTTTAAAATGCAGGTACCTTATATGTCTAAGGTATAATACTTTTTGTGCAATTCAGAAAGTTAAGTTAAATGTTCGTTAAGCCATCAAAATATATACATATATATATATATATATATATATATATATTAGATGACTATGAATCGATTGAATTCCAGTAGTAACAGTAGTTCATGATAACATTGATACTTCTAATTAGGAAGCAGTGAAAAATTCTAATTAGCAATTCATATTTCTCTCCATTTCATAGAAAAATTTGTGGCAAAGAAGTCTGTTGTATTGTTTTTCAGTGAAACTTTATTCATAATTTTAACAGTCTAGAGGTTTCAGCTTGTATACCTGCAAGTGGGGGTGCATATGACACCTGCACACTCAATAGGTAAGGTATTAAATATAGAAAATAAAACTCAACTAAGTGGGACCACATAACTTATATTGTATAGACTTGTAATCAATATACAAGTTTTCTTAAACACCCTAAAACTTGCCACTTTCCTTCATATTCACTTTGGTCTGCATCCTTCTTTTTATTCATCGTCAGTTTTCATAAGATGCTGTCATATAAAATCATTGTGAACAGTGATAAAATTTGATAGTGATGAAAGTTTGTTCTTTAAATTAAACAGTAATTTTTTTTTTTTTTTTTAGTCAAATGGGTTTCAAAAATTTTACCACCTTTCTCATAAATAAGCAATTGGTTTTTTTTTTTTTTTTTACAGAATTAGGAAATCTTGTATAAAGAGAATTTCAATTTCATTCTACAACAATTGAAGATAATAGAGAACAGAATTTAAGATTTGGTCTGTAAAATTTTTATCTGTATGAAATTTGTGAAAACTACATAATTTGTTGATTGTGTAAAAATGTTTTCTTGAAAATAAATTATAATAAAATATATGGTAAAATGAATTCATAAAAGAAAGAAGTTAACATTACCAAATCAGAGAAAAGTAAAAGTGATATTTTAACAAAAATTTCATTTAGACTTTCCAAAAAAGATATAGAGAAACAGTAGATATAAGCGCCTCTTTCCCCCTCTCCCAGAGATTACTATTTCAAAGGTTTTTTTTTTAAAAACTAGAGACAATCTAAACAAAAAAATATAAATTAACAAATGAAATAAAACTATCAATTATAGTTTCACATCATCTGCTGTCAAAGAGACACTGTGTATAAGACTAACTTCAAAATTTGCATAGATATAACATTTATTATTGCTAGACATATCCTCTTTGTAGAATAAGGAACATTCATTATATTAAACAAAAGTGATATATTTAAAGTCAATTCTTATTCCCAAATGCATTTTTTAAAAATTTTGTAAATAGTTTTTTTTTCCATCCACAAACCTATTTAAAGCTGAATTAATTTGTTTCTTTATCCTTTTTTAGAAAGGAAAAAATTGAAAATATTCGTTTTAAATCTAATGAAAAAAAACAAACCAACAACAAAATACAAAAACAAAATGTAATTGTCTTGTTAGAGGTTAATAAAATATAAAGAATTTGTTTTGTAAATTACTGAAGAGAAGCTGGATATTCCAAAGAATTAAAAAAACTATTTGAATCAGTTATAATTGCTGGCTAAAGGAAAATCTTTCTTTTTAGTTATTCAGGAATACCAAAACTGTACCTACCTCTGAGAAATTGGTTTGTGAATTGGGATGTAAATTTTCATGCTCTGGTGTTCGGTTTCGAGAATCGTCACCTTGACACATCCATGAAGAAATGCGGCAGTGGCAGAGTCCAAAAATTATCACCCCTAATATACACACCACGATTATGATTATCACAATTATTGGCATTATATTCGAGTTGCCTGTAAATTAAAACAGATTTTTAAAAAAATGAGTTGACAAAGATTAAAAACCTGATATAAAAAAAAGATAACTGCTCACTTTCTATAGAACTAAAAAGCATTTAAAGTTTTTCACTGAATGGATAATCGCTGAAAAACTTGAAATGAATTTTAGTTCAAAAGATTTGGAAAGGATAACAATAAACTATTGTTTACAAGTAGGAATCATCCAGGCAAAAATTTCTATTAAAAATTTCACTTGATTAGTTAACAACTTTAAACATTTTAATTAAGTTATTATCAAATTTCTAAAGCAAGAGGTAAACTTTTTTCACATAAAATAAATTCAGGTGATAAAAAATTGCATCATTATAAGACGTTTCAACAAAACCAACAATTTACACAAGGAGGTGGGATTGCAAAGAAAAATTTGTTATAATAATTGACAAAGGAAAAATAAAATTATTAATCAAGAAAAATCAATATCAATGTAAGGTGAAATTAAAATGAAAAAGTTCAATGACAAAGAAAATAGAAAAAACAAACCAATAACTTGATCATCTTGATTATGTTGTACAGAATTAATAGGTGGTTTGAATTTTTAAAAGAATTTTGACACCGCTTGGTGATTTCATTTTTCATACAAGCATTAGGACACGACAAATTCAAATTCTTTTTATTTTGAAAGCTTATATTTCTTCTTTTTTAGTACTTGAATTAGATGACTGTTATAACAATGATCCCTGATTATACGAATGCGACTATTTAGAAAGGAGGGAAGAATCTTAATCAGCATTTCATAATTATAAATATTGAGAATATGGATGATTAAAAAAAATTATGTCCAGTCTTTTGCTTTAAGAAAAATCTCACTATAATGTGCAGTTTTTAGCATGAAATAAGAATTGTTGAAGGAGGAAAAAAACCCCAAAAGACTGTTCTAAGTCAGAAAAATGAAAACAGAATGAAGAATGCATGTTATCGAGTTTTTTTAGATAATAAATTTTTTTTTACTGATAAAGAAATGTAGTCCAACCAAATAGCAAGACACGGAGAAAAAAGCCCAAAGAAAATCAATTTATGGAATCTTATTAGGAGAATTTCAATTAGCAAAATTTCCAAGTTTTTAAAGAAAACATTAATTAACTCAGGTGGAAAAATATAACTTTATTTAATACTATATAAAAAATTGCAACCCACTCTTCAAAATTGCTTGTCAGATGAACACAGGTTAGCCTTTTTTTTTTTTTTTTTTTTTACTAATCTGTATCTATAGCAACACTTGTAAATAGTCATGCTAAAAGAATAATATTTTATGAGATAGTATTTTAATGATATGCAATAATTGAATCAGAGAAAATGAATAAAAAGGTATATAACTATTGTGTAACTTTTAAATTTATAATTAAAACAAACAAACAAAACTAAAAAAATAGTGGTTATTAAAAACAAAAATGTAAATATTTCAATAGAAAGTGATTTTATAAGAAGTCAACTCTAACATTTATCTTTTCAGTAGCATCTGAAAATAACTCATTAAAATTCACTTACACAAAGATATTTTGCCAAACAGAAAAAAATTTAAAAAAAAAAAAAATCTGACTTATTTTAATGACTCAAAATAATATCTAATCTGTAAATAAAAAAAATTTCTTTAAAATGGCATTGATTTTAACAAAACTTAGCAATTCAAACCTAAACTAGAATGAAAAGTGATCATACAAAAGGAAAAATTACTTAGACTTATTATTATCATAAGGTTTTGTCTATAAACAAGCAACACAATGAAGAAAATATAATATTTTGGAAAAAGTAATTAACAAGTTCAGTGATTGATTTAATTTTTAAAAAGAGAATATGTTATTAAGTTCAATAATGTTTGCAATTTTTAAGTTGAGAAGTTTTACATTCAAAAACTACACCTGGTATTTTAATCAAAAAACAAATATTTCATTCAATGAAAAATTTACAGCAATATAAAATTTATCTTTTTAATAAGATAAATCCAAAATTACAATATTATGCTTCAAATGTTTCAGACACCTTGAAAAGAATTTGCAACCGATAATTTTTTAGTATTTTAAAACTATCAAATTTCATTTCAGCTTGCCATTAGTTAACATCAGTTATTTCCCTTGGATCTAAAAAAAAAAAAAAAGTTTTTGTTCAATTATATGGATTAGTTCTATGATTATTATTATTATATACAATGGATTCCCGTTAAAGAGACCATTGGTCACAAGCAATAGTAAAAATAAAATCAATGTTCTTGAGGTATATCTAAAAAAACATATTTATAAATTCAAAATCATATTTGCAAAATGTCTAACTTTTGTTGTTCTTGTTTTGCTGCAAATGGAATGCACTAAGTTAGCGGGGAACAAAAAATCTAAATAGGCCACATAAATTAAAAGTTACCTAATTTTACAAAATCTAATCACAAGGAAATATAAAGATTGTTACTGAATGAATTATTCCACATCATAAATTACCAATTTTAAATGTATGAACAAATGTTAATAATTCAAAATATAAAGGCATTGTCAGGTAGAGAGAAGAATATAACAAAACAGTAAGAAATGCATTCTAGATTTCTTCAAAATTTATTTATTTTTTACTTTGGTAGATTTTAGAGAAACTTATATCACAAAAGACTCTTGTTATTAAATTAATTTCTGAAAACAAAATTAACAATTAATGCCATTATTAGGAAAATAGAAATAACTAAGAACCACTCTTGCTATTATTATTAAAATACAATTTTAAAATTATTGGTAATTTATTATTATTACTATTATTAAATAAATAAATTATATTATTATTGAATGTAAAAATTCACTTCATTCTCCATTAATAATTTTTCTTTTACATAGAAGATAAAACATGAATATTAGTAATCCTCATTATTTTATATTTTCTTTTAGCAGGTTTAATGTGACTAGTTTTAGTATTGATTTGATTTTGAAAGAATAAAAGACGATATAATTATAGTGATGAGTATAAGATCTGAAAATTTTCAAGTTGGGATCCCCAAGATGTACCCATAACTATAATACTGATAACCAAATTGACTTGAAACAAATTTCACTTTCATCACATGGTAAATCTAGGGGGCACTTTATCATAGAAATGTTTATACTAGAATGTCCAGTTTTCTCAATAATTTGGTTAGAAACACATGAGGCAGATAAAGATAATCAACAGGGAGGCGGTGGAAAAGAAACAAACAAAAAACAAAAACAAAAAAAACAAATACAAAAAACAAAATGAAATGCAATTCAGTAAGCTTAGTGCTAATTCAACATGTTTGGTTTCTTTGTTTAATGGCATATCCACTTTTGTGGGTCATTTAATGTCAAAGTCATCTTTGTAGAGGAACAACAGTGATACTACCTAACCATTGCTGACTACAATGTCACAGTCTAGAAAGATAGACACTATTCGACAAGAACTCTCCTAATTTGAAAATAAGTTAAATGACACAATAGTAGTAGGAAAATATTCTGCAATAATTTTGGGAAAATCATTATGAATGAAAATTTGTAGAATTGAAGCATTAGTTGAATGAGTTTTTTAAAAAGAAACTATGAAAATAAGCCAAAAAGGAATTAAATGAAATGTCTATTGTATAGATATAAATCTTCACAGTATGCAAACAAAATTTTAACTTATCAATATTTATTCAATTTCAATGCATTTGTACAGTTTTTGCGGTTAAATTAAAAAATATAGAGTAGAAAAATTTTTATTCTAAAAGTGCTTCAAGCCATTTCTCAGGTTTGAGTAATTTCGAAAAACAGATCGAGTTTTTAACAATCTAAGGGAAATAAGTCAAAATCTATTTAGTTAATTAGAGTCATCTCCCTGAGATTTCTCAAACCGAATAAGCAGAGATGACTCGTTGATCTTTACTTCAAAATTTTGTTAGCTATATTAGAAAACCAGTGACAAGACAAATATTTGCAAATAATCATAAAATAAATTTGATATTGAGTGGAAGTTGCAAAAAGTAGCATTTAAGCAAGAAACTAAATATTCTTAGTACGTTCTTGGAGCTAATCATAAAAAAAAAAAATCACTTTTTCAGACTTTTTTGATATAAAAAGGAAGAAAAAATGAGCTGCTATCAAAAATTATTTGTAATTTACACATATACACACAATTTATGTGACATTAAAATAAAATTTAAAGGGTGGAGAAAGTCATGAAATTATTTCCTGAATATATAGCTGACCCTGTTGAGCCCTAGTAGTGATAATAATCATCCCACCTTAAAATACAGGAATGTTTCACATTATGCTAATATTAAGTGAGCAGATCATTGTTTGTGAGTTGAATTCTCATTTAGGCTCCATTCTTCTGACTTTGTGCCAAATTAAGAAAAGTTTACTAAATGATAATTCCATCTTAATAGTGTTGGCTAGTTAGTTTATAAGTAAAAAAAATTAACTTATTGCATTTCTTCAATAATATAAATGTTAATCACTCATAAAAATGTAGTGAATTAAGCAACTGCCAGATCACTGAGTTTATAAGAACATCAGTAGTAGTAAGTATGATAGAGTCAAATTCTTAAAGTTGGGTCGTTCAGCAATTATAATAAACATGAAACTTTAATGATATTCCTTCAGTATTAGTTATTGTTGTAGGATAAGGGAATCAGTGATCAGGGTTCAAATCCTAGAAAGTGGTGTTAGCATTTCACTTCATGCTGATATAATTTGGAAAGGTATAAATCCATATTTTTTTCCCCAACAGCTATGGGTAAATAATATGACAGTCTGGGTTTTTAACCTTGGTTAGGGAACCAGTCAAGAAGAAAAATTCTAGATTCAAACCAGCTGTACTACACTTAGAAATTGACCTTGGATCACAGCCTGCGTAAAGTGCAAGAGAAAAGTTTGAAGTAAAAATGCAAGAGATTTTATTAGATTTTTTATGAATCGGAATGAGCCATATTTGTTGTGATATCCAAATTGTGGAAGAAGACAGAAATATCTAAACCGTTACAAGGTTTGAATATTGTATATTATACATTTAGATATGTAGTGAAAAAACAGGAAATAATATAATCAGCAAAAATGTTCATATGGAAAAACACCAAAAACTATGCAGACTTGTTGGTCCAGATGTTGAATAAAAAAGTAACAAAGTCAGAAAGCTTGAAAGATTTGTAGATAAAATGATCTTTATAGTTTGGAATTCACAGTGCTAATTTGAACGAATGAACATTTGCTTTATGCTAGATATTATGGAGAGAGAGAGAGAGAGAGAGAGATGATAGAAGTCTAAATATTGATGCTAATCAATAATTACAAAGTCTGACAGAATGATCTCTCAGGTTTTGAATGTAAATAAAAAAAAAAAAAGCAACATAGATCCTATTCTAAACTTAATTTTACAATAAGAAAGAACAATATTACCATTTTATTTCATTATTGTCATCACAGTTTTAAAATTGACCAAATATTTGCCCTCACAAATTACACACCCTTGAAGCTCTACTCACAAGTTTTGCAGTGCTCAACTTGTCATTGCTTCTGATATTATAGTGATTTCATGATTAAAATCTTACAGTTGCCTGCATCCTACATTTAAAGACCACAACAATATGGTTTTCCTGTAAGAAAATCTTTCATGCTGACTAACTCCAAAATGGTTACAAAATAATTACTGCATGGCAATGATAGTCACCATTTTTAAATAAATTTCAATTACAAATGCCTGATATTTGCTTTTCCACACTGTGATGATAAGTCAGCCACTGCTACTGCATAAAGATATCAATGTGTATTTGGTAAAATAATTAATGGTATAGGACCTAGTTGAAATCCTAGGCAAAGCTGTTTACATTTCAATTTACATTGAATACTCTTGAAAAGGCATGAATCCATCTTTTCTTCTTTCTCTCTCAATAACAGGTAAATAGTAATACTGAGTTCTTTAGCCAAAATACAACAATGAGTCAAAGAGAAGGAAAACATTTTAAAAATTTACCAGGTGGCAGAGGGGTTGGGTAAATATAGGCAATTCTCTTCCACTTGCTCACCTGTTACTAAAAAGTGCAGCAATTTTAAATCCAGATCATTTTGTATGACCCAGTATAAGTTATTTAATCAATCATAAAAATTATTGAATGAGATATTTGGACACTTGTTTAAATTAAACTTTTGAGTTTTTCAAAAGTTTTTAATGTGAATGGAAAAAAAGGGTTAGAAAAATGGTGATGTCTGCCTACTTACTCCTCAAAGGCTGCTCTGTAGGTGCAGGACTAGTGTCTTCTCTTTCATTGCAGTTTTGTTCATCTGACTGATCAACACAATCAGATTTGCCATTACAGACTAGCAACTTATCTGACAGACAACTGGAATCATCACAGTAGAATGTGCACGCATCTGAAATGACAAAAACACTTAAAATTGATGTAACAAATAACCAGAATTTAAAACATTTCAATTTCATTCAATGGGTTATTAAATAAAAGTTCTAAAAATTTAGAAAAATCTGCAAGAATGAAGGCAGAAAAAGGAAAAAGCAAATAAAGAGTACAAAAGGGAAATTTTTGCTTATATTTCCTTTATTACTAATAATTTAAATGCATCCATGTGAGAAAGATAGCAAAAAATATACACATAAATATATATACAAAACTTTTGATGGGTATAAACATTAATAATTGAACCTGGTATCACCAACTACCAATGCAGTAAATTTTATATAGAAGAGTTTTTTTCAAATAAACCAACATGAATACAGGTAAAATTTGATAGGTTTCTTTATTGAGTTATAAAATCTATAAAAAAAATAGCTGAATAAATCAGCTTGAATTTTGTACAGGTTGTAAAATGATAAGTCCAAATGACAATATTAAATTCAAATTTGCAAATATTACAACTGAAATATAAAAATGTCTTTGTAATTGATCAAAAGGAGGAGAAAATCAAGCAGCATTTTACACAAAACAAATAAACTTTGTGGTGGCAGTTTTTCTAGGCAGGAGTTTGCAGAAATTTATAAGTAAAATCTAAACATTGATTAACAGCTGAAATTACAAATATTTTGAATTGCCTGAAATTAAAAGGGGAAACAAAAAAAATTTCATTTTTTTTTAGTTCCTTTACGTGTATATTAAATACAAAGATTTGGTAAAAACTCAAACATTTTAAATGACAAAACAGTAAGATTTTTATATATTTAAATTGTAAAAAATTCATGGATATGTTTGAATTTTTATGAGAAATTCTTTTTTATAGAAAAAGTAAAATATATTAAGATGTACAGTAGTTTTTTTTAACTAGAACTTTATAGTAAATCTAATGGTAACAAAATACTTAGTTTATTTAGGTGATATCAAGCAGAACTTGTGTTATTATATTATTACTCAACACATTTCTTTTTAATTGAATCTTAGGATTATGTAAAATGTGTCACAGACAAAATTATATATATATGTGTGTGTGTGTGTGTGTGTGTTTTATATAAGGTTGATTGTTGTGGAGAACTGTATATAGTACATAATTCTACAGAAAAATTACATTCTTTTATATGAAAATTTAAAATAGAATTTAACAAAATTATTTTCAGCAAAAAAAAAAAAAAAAAAAAAAAAAAAAAAAATTTGATCATTATTTTCAAAAATTATAATTTAGATATTGGAACTGACTCATTTTGGCACAGGGACAAAATTGTCAAGTAGAGATAAAATACTCAATAAAATACTCATAATTGTAAAAGTAGAGATAAAATATCTCAATAAAATACTCATAATTGTACGACCAAAAGTGAGCTACATATACTTTACTGTTTTTAGTCAAAGAGTATATTTGGTTTGAATCAGCTTTTATATATATATATATATATATATATATATATATATATATATGTATGTAAAAAGAGGTTTATGGTTCTTACTAGATGATTTGATGAGTTTATGGAGGACCAAATGTTGCAGTATTGTTAAATAACGCTCAATATCAATGATAGAGCTTAAGCCTGTGACCCTGGGTTTAATGCTGCTGCATTCATCAAAGATGAAATAGCTACCTAAAACTTAACATCATTCTTATTACCTGCCTATAAAAACAATATCACAGTCTTTGACAACACATTCATTATATTAAAAAAAAAAAAAAAAAAAGAAAGAAGCAAAGTAATGTGATGATGGTTTTAATTTTAATCATCACCACTCAATAAAATTTACTACAAAACAGACGATTTCATATTCACATCAAATAAACCTTTAACTCTGAAAAAGTTAGAATTAAGAGAAAAAAAAATCATTATGATTGTAACAATCCATTTCCCGTGCCTATCCTCATCTACTCTTCCCTTGTCTCACACTTCCCCATCAACAGACAGAGGAAATATATGTACATATGTAAAGTTTCATGCCTGTATATATGCAAATATACGTATATATGTATGTGCAAGCAAGAGCACATACACAAACACACTAACATACAAATATACAGAAACTTAAACACCTATACATCTCCCCCGTCTGACGAATGTGGATAGCATGAAACCCAGGGTCACAGATTCAGCCATATATATATATATTTGTTTTAACTAGTAAAGTGTAATGACTACTTTAGTCTGCAAAACTAAAACTATAAGTTAAAAGACTTAAAAAATAACTATGTACTTGTGTACATATTTGTGGGGGTGATTCTAACTAAAGAACAAAACATCATAGCATTTTGAAGAAAATAAAGTTATGATTTGTAAGCATAAATAGGTGAGTGTAGTACAACAGTTATAGACAAACACTATACCTTTTCCAGTTCAAAAAGGGAATAATTCATTTCAAAA